>PVLC010047096.1:0-11207 GCA_004027655.1 Graphiurus murinus
AAAAAAAAAAAAAAAAAAAATCCTACCATCAAAGAAAAGCCTAGGTCGAGATGGGTTTCCAGCTGAATTCTACAAAACCTTTACAGAAGAACTAGTCCCAATACTTCACAAGTTATTCCATGAACTTGAAAGAGATGGAATTCTTCTAAACTCCTTCTATGAGGCCGGTACCACATTAATACCAAAGCCAAATAAAGATTCCTCAAGAAAAGAAAATTATAGATCAATATCATTGATGAACATAGATGCAAAAATTTTAAACAAAATACTAACCATGTGCATTCAAAACCACATCACAGAAATCGTACACCATGACCAAGTTGGTTTCATCCCAGGAAAGCAAGGCTGATTCAACATATGCAAATCAATACATTATTCACCATATAAATAAAACTAAGAAGAAATATCACATGATCATATCAATAGATGCTGAAAAAGCACTTGACAAAATCCAACACTTATTCATGCTAAAACATTGCAGAAAATCAGAATAGAAGAAACATATCTCAACATCATTAAAGCAATCTACAATAAACCCAAAGCCAACATCATATTGAATGGAGAAAAACTGCAGGAATTCCCTTTAAAATCAGGAAAACGACAAGGATGCCTATTATCACCATTCCTTTTCAATATAGTCCTCGAGACTCTTGCCAGAGCAATAAGACAACAGAAGGATATCAAAGGAATTCAAATAGGAAAAGAAGAATTAAAATTATCTTTATTTGCAGATGACATGATCCTATAACCAGAAGACCCAAAAAACTCAACCAAAAGACTACTAGAGCTGATTAACAAATTCAGCAAAGTAGTGGGATACAAAATCAACCTAAAGAAATCAGTAGCTTTTCTATATGCCAACAATGAATCCACAGAGAAAGTAATACAGAAAAGACCTCTACAATGAAAATTATACAACCCTAAAGAAAGACATTGAAGAAAATCTTGGAAGATGGAAAGATCTCTCTTGCTCTTGGATAGACAGAATAAATATCATTAAAATAGCCATTCTATCAAAAGTTATCTATAGAATCAATGCAAACCCTATTAAAATACCAATGCCATTCTTCATAGACCTAGAAAAATCAGTCATAAATTTCATATGGAGAAACCAAAGACCCAGAATTGCCAAAGTATTCTCAGCAATAAGAACTATGCAGAAGGTATCACAATTCCTGACTTCAAATTGTACTATAGAGCTATAGTTACATTATGATGTGAGACCATAATGCACCAATAGAAGCACATTAAAAATACTAACAACATAAAAAATAAATATATGAGCTGTTTGGGAAAAATATTACATATGTAGTATTCAAAATAATATTAGTTTAATCATTGTGTTGTTTTTCATCATGTGTATATTACCCTTTGTGCTCCTGATACTGTCTCATGGAGAAAAATATTAAAGATAATAATATAGAGTATACAATCATAGTTCCACATTATTCATATAGTTGAGGTTCAAGGTACATTAGTTGAATAAAAATTTCTTCAGAGTGAATTTCTACATTCCTATAATTTATCAAACTGATATCACTTTAATTTTTGGTTGGACTTTGTAGCATAATTACCCCTAGGCAAGTATCCACCATTATCTGCAGGTGAATCTTATGAAGTAAGCCACTCACTGATTGCTGTCAGGATTAGGCAAGATGGAATGATAGTCCAAAGATCTATCCAGGGCTACCCATTTCTTCCTCAGTTGGTCTGCCCAGTGTCAGAGTCATGTGTGTTCTTGACTTAATTTTTTTCTGCTAGATGGAGGATTCTTTGGAGAACACATCTTCTTTCTTATCTTTGTGTCTCTTAGATTACCTAGCAGAGTGCTGGTCAGGTGGACCCCCTGACTATGGTTTAGTCTAATTGATACTCACTTAATATGGTAGAATGGTAGACATGGCCTGGCTTAATGACAATTATAGGGATTATTTTTATTGACACATACTAACTGTTCATATTTATGGTGTACAATGTGATATTTCAATATATAGATACATTGTATAATCAAATCAAGATAATTAAGATATCCATCACCTTATTAAAAAATGTCCAAACATTTTTTACCCATAAATTGGGTCAAGAATACTCAGAAAAGAAGTAAAATTTAAAAAAAAATAAAAGCAGTCAGGCAATGTGGAATCTTGGAAAGAACACTGGATAGAAATAGGAAGCTACAGCTAGAAACCTTTGCACTAACTTGCCGAGATAACTTGGGAAAGTCACTAGACTTCTTTGCATCTCCCTTCTGCAAAGGATAGGTATTACAGCAGATGAGTTTTAGATCCTTTCCAGAAGTGAAATGTGAGGATTTCATAATTTAATATTGCTTGAGGTTGTACTTGCTTTATAAAAACATTAAAGAAAGGGCCTCAGAAATAAGCAGATTCTAAAGCAGTTCTGAAATTTGACTGCACATTGGAATCACCTAGGGAGCTTTGAAAATAAAATCTGATGCTGGGATCCTATCTCAGAGAATCTGATCTATGTCAGCTGAAGTGTGGCCTGAGTAAGAATTTTTTTTTAAAATTCCCAGGTGATTCTATGTATAGCCAAACCTACTGTTTTCAAAGGTTTCCCCACTGTCTGATTAATAAATGATTAGTTTATTAATCAACTTAATACCTGGTCATGTCCTAGGTATTAGTTACTATTTTGACCCTAAAAATAAATAGGAGGGCTGAATTCTCTCAAGTTGCTGATGCTATTACAGCTCTTTTCATACAGGGGTAGTTTATCATACAATGTTCTGTCATGTGACAACTGGTGTTTGTGTGCAAATGTATATGGTCCCTAAATCAGCTGGGTAAATTAGATGGGGCTAAAAAGTAATTGAGGATTACAAGTTATCTCTACTGGCTGCTGAATACTTCATGTCAATTAAACACTTGTAAAAACCAAGTATAGTACTACAATCCACTCATAACTATTTCAAGACTGGCACATCTCCATATAGCAGTAGCCATTGCTGGGGCTACTGTAAAACCCTGGCATGAATCATAATGAATTAGGATCCCCTGGAAATAATGAACAGTAATATAATTTTGTAGTTATTCTCCTAGCATGATGAAGCAGCAAGCCAAATTGAGTTCCTAGATAAATTTTGACATATGGGTCTTATTCCTAAAGAAAAAGAGCTATTGTTACTTTGGCATTCTTCCAGAATTCTGCAGCAATCCACATGGTAGCTTATTGTTGTATTATAAAAAGGTACTACAAGTATTTTTTTAATGAAAAAGAACAAATTGCTAAGTTCAATTAGTCCTTTGGGACAGAATTTGGAATTTCTTTTCAGTTTGGCTGCTGGATTCTATTGTTTGACACACATGGGGGCAGTCTTAAAGGTCTGTGAGCCATAAGGCCACTGTGGGGGCTTCTGGTTGGTGGTGGAAGGATCAAGTAGCCCTCTTCACCATAGCAGCAAAACATGATGTTAACATCATTAAAAAAAAAATTAGCCATGGGAAAGGAGGAGAAGAAGTTATGTCAGAATCTAAATAAATCTAGGCCTTTCAACTGACAGTCTGGGAATGCTGCTTGACATTTATGAGTAGATACAGTTTGAGGAATTATGTAAGACTACCTAACCAGTTAAAGGATGCTTTTAATTTTTTTTAAATGACATAAACTGAAAACATACATATAAAATATCTCAGTGGACACTGTCTCTTTTGTTTCTAACAAGGATTCATGTAAATAATACTTAAGAGTTGGGCTCTAACCTGTAAATATTGCTGATACGACTTCAGGGCAAAACATCTATCAGTAGCAGAAATTAGGTTGTCGTTGTATAGCCGCATGTAGATGCTTGAGGGAGAAGGACAGATACCATAGAAATGGGTATGCTAGAAGCAAATTCGGCTTATGAGCATTATTAGTTCATAATAGACCTAAGGATGTCTATGTGGGTTGGTAAAGAGTATCAAATCTAGTGTTCCCAGTATAGAATTACTAAGATGATATAATGGAAGAGGAGAAATTTTCCTGCAGCTCTTTTAGTAGTGCTGATTCAGCCTTGGGTTATCCAAAGAACGCTCAGATTGTCCTAATTAACATTAATTCAGCCCTTCTGTCAGGTTTATGTGACATATGCAATCCAACCATCAGTCAGTGGCATATTAAAATGCTCTCCACAGGACCGCAGAGCTGTGGGTGACCTCTGCATGGACGTGATGTTTGCCAAGCAGGAATACTACATTCCTGCCCTAAGCACAGAAAAATAGCTACCAACCATGATAGAAAAAAAAAAAATGTTTGTTTGGGAGAGTTTTGAAACACTGGAAGTTTCTCACCCATGGAAATCCTTTATAATAGAATCAGGGAAATGAAGCAACGTACCTACACTTTTAAGTCATAGTTCCCAAGCAAATGCTCTTATTGAAATGAGATCCCATTTGGAGAATGTTCAGTTTGAGGGTCAGTTTATTTTCTGGAAGCAAACAATTGCTGATAGAAAGAGAGAGGTGTGGGAGGGAAGGAAACTGAAAGAAGATGAAAAGCAAGGCTTTTCCCAGGCAAGTATCTTCTTCAGTTGTATCTGTTATCCTAGCATGTCCTACCAGCACAACTTTTAAAAGAATCATTAGCAATGTTTCTTCAACAGCATAACCATAGAAGCTGATTTCAAAGTTGACAGTTACTGCTGTCTTGGATCTAGAGTCCTCCATTCAATAGGTGTTTACTGAATGTTTATTTAGCCCTGGAGAAACTGCTAAGTGAGGCAAAATACCACCTCTATTCTTAGGGAGTTTGCACTAAGTCCAGGAGTAATTGTTTACTTGCAGTTGCAATAGAGGCACTCTCAACTCTTATAATAGGGAAATCTAACTTTACCAGGGTGGGGATCCCTGAGGAAGTAACAGTTGAGCATAAACCTAAAGGGTGCCCTGGAGATCAAAGTGAGGAGGAGGACAAAGTATTCTAGATAGCAGGAAGAGTATGTGCAAAGTCCTTGAGAAACTAATAGTCTAAAGGCTACTGTGCCTGGAGCAGGTTAGCAAAACAGGAGAGGAAGGAGAAGTAGCCAACAACTATAAAAACTCCCCACACAAACAAAATATGTCAATTACTATAGAGTCCACATTATCATACTCTTTTGCCTTCTGCAGAGCAAAATGGGCCATGGCAAGGGGTTTTGCCTGAATCCTAAAAGCAATGGAAGGCATTGAAGGTGCAAAGTGGGGGAAATTTTATGTACAGGCTGGTGCTTTTAAGGAACCCTCTGGTTCCGAGTGCATTAAGAGTAGGGCCAGGATAGGGCATGAATTCTGAAATGCCAGATGGAAGCTACTGCAAAAGACCAGAGCAGAGAACTAGAATAGATATGGTGGTGGAGATAAGTGGAAGTATTTAAGATAGATATATAAAATGGAATGGTCAGGTCAAGCTTAACTGCAATGATGGGGTTGAAATGCCAGTCTCTAGGCAATCTCAGGATTTTACCTGACTACTCTGGCCAGCGGATATCAGTGTCTGGATTTTCTGGGTTAAAGCTAGACAGGTAGAGCTCCAAAGAGTACTCTGAGAGACTCTGCCTCATGAATAAATATTATGCTCTCCTGTGATTTTTTATTCATGGAACAATTGTACCTAGAGACAACTCAATAGGAAAACTATTAATAGGTGGTGATAATATCATCTCACTGCTTCAAAATAAATGTTTTTCATTTTCAAAAGTTCTAAGTTCAGTTACTTGCAATACTTCTGCTTACATGGTAAAGGCCTGTAAATCAAGATGCAAATGTCATGGACTTCTTATGGCTTATTATAGGAATGGCTATTTTCTTGGAATTATTTTACTAAATTTGCATATGTAATCCAATGGAACATATTCATTTCAAATGATTGTGGGACTCATTTCCATTTTTTTATTTTAAAAATAAGTTTTGAGCCGGGCGTGGTGGCGCATGCTTGTAATCCCAGCATTCGGGAGGCTGAGACCAGAGGATCCGGGTTCGCGGCCAGCCTCAGCTACCTAAGTGAGGCACTCCGCAACTTAGTGAGACCCGGTTTCAAAATAAGGAATGAAAAATAGGGCTGGGGGTATAGCTCGGAGGTAGAATGCCCCTGAGTTCAACCCCCAGTACCGCAAAAAAAAAAAAAAAAAGTTTTGTTTAATAACCTTACATTTCCAGTCTGTATACTATTACTATTGTTCCTCTTCCTCAGCAGTTCGGTAAAATCTCCCCAACTCTCATATTCTACAATTTTCCTTTTTTGATGCTTCTCTTTATTATTTTTCATGCCATCTCTTCTCTCAGTTTCCCATTTTTCTCTTCCTGCAGGTAGTGGCTAGCATGATAGATGTACGAATGCTCACAGAGTATAGTTATCAAGGGGAGCCTGGGCCCCAACATCGCCAATCCTCTTTCCTCAATTTCCTCTGTGCATTAGCTTCAAGTGCAGTCATTACTCATTTAGTCCTCAAATAAAATGCTCTTTGTTGCAATGGCAATTTTCCTCTAGTATAAGGCAAAATGGCATATCAGTCTGATGATGTGGATTTTATAGCAATTGGCAGATTTTATTTGTGTGGGGAGTTAGAGTTGTTGGTTACCTTTTTTTAAGTTGCCATTGTGATCAAGAGGGATTTTATTTCTTAACTAGGATTATTTCTTTATCAGATATTAATTTAAAGGTAGGAGGGTTTTTTCCAAATGCCAAATTCATAGAGATGCTACATAGTTAATTTTTTCTTTTTAACTGGATTATCCCCATATCAGGTATTTCATAAAGCCAGGATAAATGCATTTAAGAGAAAATATCCATCTTATAAATTTCTCCTAAATACAGTGAAATCCATTTTAAATGAATATATGAAATAAAAATAATCCTCATGATAGATCTAATGCACTTTGTATCAGACCCACAGAGTTCCTTTAAGGCCTATTTAATAAATGCCTGATTAATAAATAATCCTGTTAAATGAATAAAACCCCAGTGTGCCAAATGGAGACATACAAAGCAATCATGATCAGATTGTTATGGGAGAATCATAGATGAATAAATCTACTGTGCAATTAATTTATGACTGAACTATGATGAAATCCCTGTGGCAATAATAAATATGTTAGAGGAATAGATTTATCATCTTCTTTCAAACAATTGCATTCGAGGAACTTAACAAAAATACTATTATCTGAATCTCATAACAGCGCTATGTATTCGTTTACTTTGGGAAGAAACGACCTTCTGTGAAGACACAGCTAAATAAATGTTTATTGTTATTCATGCTTACCACAATGAGAGCAATGTAAGAAGGAAACTACTAATGCTGATAGCTGTGCTTATCTGCTTCTGTTTCTTCAAACTTGATGAAAGTTGCCCAAGTTTTAGATAGTTTCTTGTGAATAATTCTTGTTTTTAAAAGACGAAAAGCAAACCAACAAAGACAGGCTCTATGCTGTTTTAAAGACAATCTGTACTACTATATAACGTAATCCCACTTAAGTTTTAAAAGCACAAATTTGGGGAATGTATTTTAAGATCATTGAAAATTGGTATTGTATCACAGTGTTGTATGTTTTAGATTCAAAAGACAGCTTACCCATGTGTTAGTTTGCTTTTAGGGACTTAATGATACAGAACAACCCCCCAATCACCACCAAAGCCCCACAAACCCCAAAACAACCAAAACATTTTGAACCAAAAGTTAGATAATCTGAGTTTGTGAGGGTTTAGATTCAGAACATGGCAAGGTTAAAAGAGATTTTAAGATCGAGGAACAAAGCCATGTTTAATGCTTTCTTTCTTTTTGTTTGGGGGGAACTAGGGCTTATATTTTAAATCCAGTCCTTTTTACCAGTGTAAGGGGACTTAAGAATATAAAGGTAGATGTGTATACTTATTAGAAAGATGTGGTCTTTAACAGAGATTTTTGTTTATTTGTTTGTTTCCATCTGGAAGAATAAAGAATTTATAGGGGTGAGGTAGGAAAGGAAGAATATCCTTGAAATATCAGGGAAAAAGGAATTTATCCCATGGGAGTAATGTTTGAAACCAGGTTTTAATATGTGTCCAATAAAAATCTATGCAAATGAAGCTAAAATACCGTGGTTTAAACCAGTCTGCTATTTTCACTGTGAGCAGCTGGGCATCATAATTTTTTTATTAATATAATATCTATACATAGCAATTCTGTGTATTCCCTTGTTTCTAAGACTTAATAACAAATAAGTACTTTATAAGTCCATAGGTATGGTGGGCTTCATTTGATTGCACAATGATACATGAACCAATATTGGGTATATGACATTGTTATAAGGCATTCTTTGATATGGGTTAAATAAACAAAAGGGAAGAAAAGTATGAACTGCAGAGCTTATACTTGATATGACATTAACATATGAAATAATTCATTAGACTACCTGATACCTCGCCCATTTATGATCTACTTTAATAAATTATTGTCAAATCCTCTGATATTTAAAAATATTTTTCTTTTTTTAATTGTGGTAAAAATATATGTAACATCTAAAAGAGGCTGAAAAAAGGAGAGGAGGATGGAGAATAAACAAGATTTTTAACGGATACAGGGGTATGGTTGGATAGGAAGAATAACTTTCCTATAGCATGGAGAGATAACTATGGTTGACAAGAATTTACTGTATATTTCAAAATACCTAGCAGAGAAGATGGTGAATTTTTCTAGCACAAAGAAATGATAAATGTTTGAGGAAATGGATATGCCAATTACCCCAATCTGATCCGTATACATTATATACCTGTAAGGTCATACTGTACCCCCAAAATGTGTACAATTATTATGTCAATAAGAAAATATTTTAAATTAAAATGTATAACATGAAATTTGTCATTTTAACCCTTTAAAGTGTACAGTTCCATGGCATTAAGTACTTTCACAATGCTTTGCAACCATCAACAGCATCCATCTCTAGAATGTTTTCATCTTTCTAAACCAAAATTCTATCCATTAAACAATAACTCCACATCCTCTCTTCCCTCTGGTACCCAGCAAACTACCACTCTACTATCCTCTCTGTGAACTTCATGTCAGTGGAATCATAGTATTTGTCCTTGAAAATTGGCTTATTTCACTTAGCATTATGGCTTCATTTGGGTTGCATGTATGTATGTGTTAGAATTTCATTCCTTTTTAAGACTGAATATTATTCCATTATATGTATATCTTATTTTTTTGATCTATTAATCTGCTGATAGATATTTAGGTTGTTTCTCTATTTTGGCTATCATGAATAAGCTGCTAGAACATGGGAACAAGTATCTGTTGGAGTCTTTGCTTTCATTTCTTTTGGATATATACCTAGAAGTGAAATTACTGGATCATATGATAATTTAATATTTAATTTTTAAAGGAACCACCGTGCAGTTTTCTACAGTGGCTATATCATTTTCCATTCCCACTAGCAATTCACAAGAGTTCTAGTGCATCTACTTCATCAACAACTTGTTATTTTCTGCTTTATTTTTTATAATAATCATCCGAATGGGCTTGAAGTGGTATTTCACTATGGTTTTTATTTGCATTTCCCTAGTAGTTGGTGATATGAAATATCAGATACTATCTGTGTCTCTTCTTTGGAAATATGTCTATTGATATCTTTTGTGAAGTTTTATTATCAGGTTATTTACTTTTGTTGTTGTCATAGGAGTTCTTTACATATTATGGATATGAATCTCTTATCAGATATATGATTTACAAGGACTTCTCCCATTCTGTGGGCTGACTTTCACTCTGTTGATAGTGTCTCCTAATAGATGAAAATTTTAAATTTAGTGATATTTAATTTATTTTTTATTGCTTGTGGTTTTGGTATCACATATTTATTTATTTTTCGTGGTTTTGGTATCACATATTTTTCTTTCAATTCACTACTCTTATTTTTTTAACTTAAATACATTTATTTCATTGTAAGTTCTTCAGGTTTTTTGTTTGTTTGTTTGTTGTTGTTTTTTTAAACCCAGGGTCTTGTGCATACTAAGCATATGCCCGACTACTGAGCCATATCATCAACTCAAAAACATTTATTTTAAAAGAAAATATTAAATTGCTACTGAAATAGAATACAAATATCACTTCCTATAAATATAATATTATTATATAATATAATGTTAAAAAATATCCATCCGTCTGAATACCACTAGTGGGATAGTTCCTACTTTGGGAAATATTGCTGTAAAAGGATCCAAGAACTGTGGAGAACCCAAAAAGAAATGATATTCAATCTGGACCTTCAGTAAGCTTTAAAAACATAATAGCTAACTTAGGTAAGTATAGGACTTTCTTTTGCAATAGTTTTTTTAAATATAAACAAAACTGCTGTAGAATTCAGAGACAGAGATTATTTTGTGCCTAGGCCTGGTTGAGAGAGAATTTTAAGTTAAGAATTTATAGGGAAGGTATATTGGAGCTACGCCTTAAAGGACTAGAAATGTCTTAACATATGTAGGTGAAGAGAAATGTGAGCAAATACAAGGCATTTGGAAAGTAAGAGTTGTTTAGCAAATGCCCAACTTGATCTATCCTGACTAAAAGAAGGGAGTAAAGCATGGGAGTCATAAATCTCATCTTAGGTTTGCTATAGTATGTGCTTCAAATATTTTCCCTCAGCTGTCTCATCTTTTAGTATTCTTTTCTTTTTTACAGTACTGGGGATTGAACTCAGGGGCATTCTACCAATTTTTTATTCTTTATTTTGAAACAAGGTCTCACTGAGTTGCGGAGGGCCTCACTAGGTAGCTGAGGCTGGCCGCGAACCCGGATCCTCCAGTCTCAGCCTCCCAAATGCTGGGATTACAAGCATGCGCCACCGCGCCCGGCTTTTTTAGTATTCTTTTCTAATCATTCTTTTAAGACTTCTGTCTATTCTGTGTTGTTTAGGAAGGCTAGCTTCATCATAAGATTATAAAAATATTCTCTTAAAAATGTCTTCTAGTATTTCTATTTTCTTTTTACTTTTTTTTTTTTTTTAACCGTACTAGGAATTGAACCCAGGGGTATTCTACCTCTGAGCTCTATTTTTCATTCTTTTTTTTTTTTTTTTTTTTTGCGGTACTGGGGATTGAACTCAGGGGCATTCTACCTCCGAGCTACACCCCCAGCCCTATTTTTTTATTCTTTATTTTGAAACCGAGTCTCACTAAGTTGTGGAGTGCCTCACTAGGTAGCTGAGGCTGGCCGCGAACCCGGATCCTCCGGTCTCAGCCTCCCGAATGCTGGGATTACA
>PVLC010047097.1:0-11143 GCA_004027655.1 Graphiurus murinus
TTACTCTTGTTCAATAAGACTTCAATTTAACACCTCCTATATGTCAATCACTATGCTAGGTTTTATGGGAAACACACAAAAAAAGTGATACTGTGAGCCAGGCGTGGTGGCACATGCTTGTAATCCCAGCATTTGGGAGGCTGAGACTGGAGGATCCAGGTTTGAGGCTAGCCTCAGCTACTTAGTGAGGCCCTCTGCAACTTAGTGAGACCCTGTTTCAAAATAAAGAATAAAAAATAGTGCTGGGGATGTAGCTTGGAGGTAGAATGCCCCTGGGTTCAATCCCTAGTACTGGGGGGGAAAAAAAATCAGTAAACTGAACTTGAGGAGGGAGGGTGAGGAGTGGGGCCGGAATTGGGGAAGGGTTGGATGAGAAATGTGTGCATGTATGCCTTTACCAGCTTGTACCTAACAAAGATGTATGATTACAATGCACCAATTAAAAAATAAAAAATATATATAGCTGTATAGCTCGGAGGTAGAATGCCTCTGAGTTCAATCCTCAATACTGCAAAAAAAAAAAAAATGTCTATATGACTTTTTGGTACTGGGGATTGAATCCAGAGGCATTCTACCTCCCAGCTACACCTCCAGCCTGATTTTATTTCTTATTTGGAAACAGTCTCGCTAGGTTGCTGAGAGCCTTACTAAGTTGCTGAGGCTAGCTTTGAACCTGTGATCCTCCTGTCTCAGCCTTCCAAGTACTGGGATTACAAGTGTATCCCACCATGCCTGGCCCCAACCCTTATTTATTTATTTACTTATTTTTTTATTTATTTATTTATTTTGTGGTACTGTGGATTGAACCCAGGGGCATTCTACCTCCGAGCTACATCCTCAGCCCTACTTTATATTCTTTATTTAGAAACAGAGTCTCACTAGGTTGCTTAGAGCCTCACTAAGTTGCCGAGGCTGGCTTTGAACCTGTGATCCTCCTTTCTCAGCCTCCCAAGTAATGGGATTACAAGCATGCACCACCACACCCAGCTTCCCAACCCTATTTTATTTTTTATTTGGAAACAGTTTTGCTAAGTTGCTGAGGCTGGCTTCGAACCTGCAATCCTCCTATCTCAACTTCCCAAGTCCTGGGATTACAGCCATGCGGCACCATGCCTGGCTGCCATATAGATTTTTTGCAGTGCTACTTTGGAAGTAGGTGATAATGTGGTCTGTGGCATGGTCTGTGAAAGTATGAGAACCACCACCCTCCATAGGTGACTGGAAACTTTTCCCAAGCATTGGTGATCCACTACAGTGCTTGGTTTAGCCTCACAGAAGTTTGAGGGACAAAGACTGCGGGCTCAGAGCTATCACAATAAGCAGCTACAACTCCAGGCTCTTGTTCTGGAGGAGGTTGGCGCTGCCTAATCCACAGCTGTTTATCCACCTCCTTGGTGATCCCGTATCTTCCAGGGAGAAGTGAGCAGCGTGACACAAGCTCTGCTCCTCTCAGCCTCCCCGAGAGGACATTAGTGGTTGTTTTGTTTTATGATCAGCAACCCCCTCTCCTTCCTTTTCTCACTGTTTCCTGCTTTGTAGGATCAGTAAGCTATGGCCCCTCAAACAAGCCAAGGTTGGAGATGAGTCCTTGGGTCTTTGGCCATTTTCATTCCTATAATTCAACTCAGCTCAGCATGGTGTCAGGGTACAGACAGGTGTCATGGGGAGTAGAAGGAGCAAGAAAGAGAAAGAAAATTACGTCTATTCCAGATCTTGAGAGGTAGCTGCTGTGGCCCTAGCCTGTGGTTTCTCTGAAATCTTCTTTTAAGGACCTGAAATCCAGCGGCTTTGCTATGGAATTCAGATAGCATAGGCTGTTCTCTGTACCCATAGGTTCTTCTTCCACAGAGTCAATCAGCTATAGTTCAGAAATATTCAGGGGGAAATTGTGTCTGTACTGACCAGACTTTTTTTCTTGTCATTTTCCTATAAACTATTCAGTATACATTTACATTGTATTAGGTATTATATATAACCTAGAGATAATTTTATTTTTTTGTGCTACTGGGAATGGAACCCAGGGGCATACTACCTCTGAGCTACACCACCCCCAGCCCTATTTTATTTTTATTTTGAAACAAGGTTTCACTAGGTTGATGAGTCTCACTACTTGCTGAGACTGTCTTTGAACCTGTGATCCTCCTGTCTCAGCCTCTCAAGTACTGAGGTTGCAGGTGTGTGCCGCTACACCTGGCTCCTAGAGATGATTTAAGGTGTATAGGAGGGTACGTGTAAGTTAGATACAAATACTACACCATTTTATTTTATTATTTTATTTTTGTGGTTCTTGGAATTGAACTGAGGACATTTTACTTCCAAGCTACACCTCAGCTTTATTTTATTTTTAATTTTTGAAACAGGATCTAGCTAGGCTGATGAGTCTTGCTACTTGCTGAGGCTTTCCTTGAATCTGTGATCCTCCTGTCTCAGCCTCCCAAGTACTGGAATTACAAGCATGCTCCACCACACCCAGCTTACTATGCTCTTTTATAGAAGGGACTTGGGCATTTGCAGATTTTCATATCCAAAGGGGATAGATACTGACACCAGTCCCCCCCACACACACAGATCTCGAGGGATGACTATGAAGGAACCTTGGGAGGAGTCGTGCTGCCACTTACCATATAGCTGGCTCTTGCTGTGGTTCCTCTGTTGTTCCCACAAAGTGACCCAGAACCTAAGCAGGGAAGGGATAGAGGACTCAGTAGGTCTGCAGACAGAACTGAGATTTTTCTCTGGTCTAAGAGAGGCTACTCCCTATTCTTGGCCTTCCTTTCCCTGGGAAGATGAGCTTCCTGGCCTCTCAGCCAGGCTGAGAAGATTCTGCCTCCACACAAACCCTGAGGCCCAGTTCTGCCTCAGCCACAATGAGTAGACCCTGAAGCCCCAGGAAACTGAATTGGATCCTGTGTTAGTTAGGAGGGGCCTGTGTGCAGAAGCCAGCCTTCGGCCATTTATTTTCTAGACAGTCTCCACCTTTTCCCCGAGGAGCGCCCTAGGAAACCTAGTGCTGAGACCGAGTGGACACTGGTGGGGACTGAGCTCGGTGTTTCTGCTGCTAGAATGATGACTGAGCCCTGCAGCCCTCTCCAGGCCTCCAGGAATCCCCTCCCAGGCCGACTGCTCCACCCTGAGGCTAGTCTGGATTCCTAGAGGAAAAACTGGAAAACAAGAAGTCATTCAGAGTGGGCGAAAACAGGAGGGAGAGGTTTCTGGCTGAGATCTAAAAGGAGGGGCCGAAGGGAAGAAGGAAGGAAGGAAGGAAGCTCCTGGGCTCTGCCCAGACCTCTTCCCAGACACTAAGGACTAGAGAGAAACCGAGCCCAGCTCTCCCTGTTTTTCCTTCGCTGTCTTGATCGTCTCCATCTCCAGCACGGCCTCCCCTCTGCAGCTGCCTCCTCCCTCCACCCTCCCTTCCCTTCCCTAGGCTAAGGGCCCCTGGGGACTGCTGAGGAGGGAGGCTGAGTGGCGGTACTGTGGGCATGCCTGCTCCTTTCCCTTCCCCCTTCCCATAGCAGCAACGTCACCGCAGCACCAGCAGCAGCAGCGAGGAGACGGGCTGGGATTGCGCAGCCTCCCTGCATTAGCTAGGATGCCATTGTATTAGCAGAAATCAGATCTTAGGAAATCGGCCCGGTTCCCTGTGTGGTCCTGTGGAATCGTGCCTCAGCTGTAACTGTCAAGGTAGAACTTGGTGGGAGTGCAAAAGGAACTGAAGTCTCGGGGTCCAGCTCTAGGCTCCTTCAGAGGTATGGCTCCGGCGGCGGGCGGGCGCTGGGGGAGGGGAGGGGCAGGGCCCCAGCATCACCGACCAGCTTTTGGGCCCTGGCTCCTGAGGATTGGCTTTGTCTTTCTGAAAGAGGGAGAGAGCGCGTGCTCAAGCATCAGGCAAGCACATCTGTGCATACATTTGGCTACAATGCAGGGATGAGGGAGATGCAGAGACTTGGGCTGATGCTCCTTATGCCATTTTTGTCAAGAAGGAGATGATCCTATCCTTCCTTGCTGGGCATTTCTAATGAAGCTGCAATAGTTAGGGGAGAGGGGATCAGATCTGGAAACAAAGGCATAATGGGAGGAGACACCCTTAAGACTACTGTAAGTTTATGGTGGAGACCATGCAGGGATCCACACCGCTTTTAAGAGGGCTTAGCAACCTTTCCCTCCATGTTCATGCATCTGTGCATGCACATAAACACACACGTGTCTAGTGCTATGGGAACCACTAGGCTCCAGGTTAGGATGAAGAAAGAATGAATGTTGACCAAGATGCTCCTCAATACTGGGGCCCCCACCTGATCTGTTATAATCAGCCTCCCACAGCCTTCGTTTCTTAACAGGAAGAGACCTAAGCATATGCTAAGCTAACACTCCACATCCACCCTCCTGTCCTCTTCCCCTCAGTCCTGCTCTAGAGATGCCCCAGTGAGGAAAAGGCCATCAGTTCCATAGAGGCACCTCACCAGGACCTCAGGTCAAGGGCAGAGTGCTAGAGAACAGAGGCTAGGTGCCATTGTCTTCCCCACATTCCTCAGGAGGCCAAAGAAGAGGGCATGGGTCTGTGACTAGCAGGACGTTGATGACCAAGAGAGCTTTTCTGCTGGAGTTCTCCTGCCCAGAGCTGCCCTGTCACTGAGCAGGTAGAAAGAATTCCTTAAATTCCCCGCTCCAGCAGCCACCTTGGAGGATTCAAAAACATATAATAGGAGAAAGTGCTGCAGTGTGCAAATATGTGGTGGGGGAAACACCGGAAAGTTGTGGAAGTGTGTTAGTTCCTAGGAAGTATCTAGGAATGTGAACTACAGAGTGGGGAGGATTTGGAGATCGTGAATGAGGTGGGGAGATGGGGCAGGAGGCAGGGTGACCAGCATTTTGAGGACTTGGGGACAATAATATGAAAGGGACCATGGGTTGAGAGAAGAGAGAGGTGAGTAGATATAACCTGTGCAAGTAGAGGCTGAAGTGTAGGCCTACTCAGAAAAGGTAGGAAACAGCTGGTCTGGGATCAGGGTAATTGCAAGTACTTTGGGAAGAGGGTGTGGCCCCGATAATGAGCCTGGTGGGGTGGTGCATGCCTGTGAACCCCGGTACTTAGAGGCTGAGAGAGGATTGCAAGTTCAAAGCGAGTCTCAGCAACTTAGACCCTTAGCAACTTAGTGAGACCCTGTTTCAAAATAAAAAGGGCTGGAGGTAAAGCTCAGAGGTAGATTGACTACTGTGCATACAAGAAATGTCTCTATACTCCTTTTAGTACAGGCCTTAGGATTATGGCTTGACCCTTAGGGAAAACCTAGTACTATATGTAAGGAGAAGCCCTCTTCTTAAAGAAAAATATTGTTTAGATTATGTACATAATGGGTATTTAATATACACCAGTTAAAGGCTGGGCGTGATGGCGCATGCTTGTAATCCCAGCATTTGGGAGGCTGAGACTGGAGGATCCGGGTTTGAGGCCAGCCTCAGCTACCTAGTGAAGCATTCCGCAACTTAGTGTGACCTGGTTTCAATATAAAGAATAAAAAATAGGGCCGGGGGTGTAGCTCGGAGGTAGAATGCCCCTGAGTTCACTTCCCAGTACCACACACACAAAAAAATCTATATCTATCTATCTATCTATTTATCTATCTATATACCAGTTAGAATATACAGATAAATCAAAAAGAATTTAAAATTATCCAAAATCACTCAACAGAGATCAGCATGGTTAACATTTTGTTGCGTTATGTTTCATATTTTCTTCCATACATATAGACATACTCTGTTTTTTGGTACTGGGGATTGAACCCAGGGGCATTCTACCTCCGAGCTACACCCCCAGCCCTATTTTTTATTCTTTATTTTGAAACCGAGTCTCACTAAGTTGTGGAGTGCCTCACTAGGTAGCTGAGGCTGGCCGCGAACCCGGATCCTCCGGTCTCAGCCTCCCGAATGCTGGGATTACAAGCGTGCGCCACCACACCCGGCTATATATTTTTTTAATCCAAGTTTTCTTGATGAAGGAAGAGGAGATGGGGAGGAACAAAGGGGAAATTATGTTACATACCTCAGAACAAAACTTCCTAAAAGTCATCTTTAGCCAGGCATGGTGATACACGCTTGCGATCCCAGTACTTGGGAGGCCGAGACAGGAGGATCACAGGTGCCAGCCTCAGCAACTTAGTGAGGCCACCTGCAACTTAGTGAGACCTTGTTTCCAATAAAATAATAAAATAGGGCTGGGGGTGTAGCTCAGAGGTAGAATGCCCCTGGGTTCCATCCCCAGTACCACAAAAAAAAAAAAAAAAAAAGTCATCTTCATCTTGTTCTCTCCAGAATGCCACAGTTGAGGTGGCCTTGCTCTGCTGTCTCATCTGTGCCTATTTCTGCAGATACAGAGCCCCCTGCCCCACTCTGGACTAATTCCCAGCCTTCCTCCTCCATGCCTCTTCTCAGAAGCCCTAATGTTTTTATTATTTTAACAAAAATTTTAAGCAGCAACCTTATTGAGATATAATGAGGTTATATGAAAATTAACCCTTTTATAAGGTTTCACTCTTTTTTGGGGGGGAGGGGCAGTACTGGGGATTGAACCCAGGAGCATCTACCTCCAAACTACACCCCCAGTCCTATTTTTTATTCTTTATTTTGAAACAGGGTCTCACTAAGTTGCAGAGGGACTCACTAAGTAGCTGAGACTGGCTTCGAACCCAGATCCTCCTGTCTCAGCCTCCTAAGTACTGGGATTACAAGCGTGCGCCACCATGCCTGGCTTAGGTTTCACCCTTTTATAGAGATGTTTCACATACCATGAAATTCTATAGTTTTATAATATTCATACACTATTTGATTACCGCCACTGTCTGGTTTCAGAAAATTTTTATCGCCCCAAAAAAGGACCTCTGTAGTCATTAAGTAGCCGCTCCCCAGCTTTTGGCAACTCCTAATCTACTTCCTATTTCTATGGATTTGCCTATTCTGAACATTTTATATAAATGGCATTATACATACAAGGAAAGCTTTTGTGACTGGCTTTTTTTCACTTAACATAAACTTTGTAAGGTTTATTCATGTTGTAGCATCTGTACTTCATTCCTTTTATTGCCAAATAATATCCTTGTTGCATGTATATATCGCATTTTGTTTCTCTGTCAGTTGATGGATATTTGGTTTGTTCTGGCTGTTTTGACTACTGTGAACAATGCTGCGTTGAACGTTCATATACGTGCTTTTATGTGAATATGTTTTCATTTCTCTTGGATATATACCTAGAAGTGGAATTGCTGGGTCTTGTTTAACATTTTGAGGGACTGTCAGACCATTTTTCCAAATTGGCTACACCATTTTACAATGCCTTCGGCAATGTTTAAGGATTCCAGTGTCTCCTCCCTGTTACCAACACTCATTATGTAGGGAAGTTTCCTAGTAGAAGTGAAGTGGTTTTTATTTCTCTGTTGACTAATGATGTTTTGCATCTTTTCAAATGCTTGTTAGCCATTGTATGCCTCCTTTAGAAAAATGTCTATTCAAATTCTTTGCCCAATTTTTAATTGAGTTATTTGTGTGTGTGTGTGTGTGTGTGTGTGTGTGTGTGTGTGTGTGAGAGAGAGAGAGAGAGAGACAGACAGACAGACAGACAGACAGACAGACATAGAGACAGGGGATTGAACCAAGTGGGCATCTGTCTCTGAGCTACACCCCCAGAACTATTTTTATTTTTATTTTGAAACAAGGTCTCACTAAATTGCTGAGGTCCTCACTAGTTTACTGAGGCTGGTCTCCAGAACTTGCACTCCTCCAGTCTCAGCCTCCCAAGTACTAGGATCCTTGTTTAGTTGTAAGAGTTCTTTATCTATTCTGATTAGAAGTCTCTTATCAGATACATGATTTGTAAATATTTTCTCCCAAGCTATGGGTTGGCTTTTCACTTTCTTGGTATCCTTTGAAGCACAACGGTGTTTAATTTTTATGGAGCCCTCTTTATTTGTTTTTTTATTTTGTCCCTTATGCTTTTGATGTTCTAAGAAACCATCACCTAATCCAAGATAACAATTATTTACTCTTATGTTTTTTTCTATGATTCTTAATTTTGCAGCTCCGTGTAGTTTCACTAGTTTCTGCCTTTCTACTCATTACCCCAGTTCAAACAAAGGAGACTTCCTCTCAGTAAAGACAGGAGGAAACTGGGTGTGGTGGCACATGCTTGTAATACCAGTACTTGGGAGGCTGAGAATGAGGCTCTCCCAAACTTAATGAGACACTGTTTCAAAATAAAGAATAAAAAATAGGACTGGGGCTGTAGCTTGGAGGTAGAATGCCCCTGGGTACAATCCCCAGTACCAATAAATAAATAAATAAATAAATAAATAAATAAATAAGTAAAATAAAATAAAATAGGACTAAAGACAAGTGTGGTGGCACATGCTTGTAATTCCAGTACTTGGGAGGCTGAGATAGGAGGATCTGCAGGTTCGTGGCAAGTCTCAGCTACTTAGTGAGGCCTTCTGCAACTTAGTGAGACCCAGTTTCAAATAAAAAATAGGGTTGGGTGTGTAGCTCAAAGTTAGAGTGCCTCTGGGTTCAATCCCCAGTACTGCAAAAAAAAAAAAAAAAAGAGGGAAAAGGAGGAGGAAGAAGGATTCTAAATACTTCTTAATTTTAATGCAATTTAACACAGATAGTTATTTTTAATACTGTGGTCTCTTGCACATGTATTTATTAGCCATCTACACTTTTTTCTTTAGTGGAGACCCGCTGGTGTTCTGGAGCAATGTAACTTGCCAGCTCTTTACTCCACATGAAGAGGTCTAGCCTGTGGTCTAAATGAGTTGAGTTTTTAGAAATTATTGGTGTCAAGGGTTCAGTTAAATGACGAATAAGAGAGAGGAAATGGGAGATTTAGACTCAGAGTGGGTATTTGGGAGGCTGAGACCAGAGGATCCGGGTTTGAGGCCAGCCTCAGCTACCTAGTGAGGCACTCTGCAACTTAGTGAGACCCGGTTTCAAAATAAAGAATTAAAAAAATAGGGCTGGGGGTATAGCTCAGAGGTAGAATGCCCCTGAGTTCAATCCCCAGTACCACAAAAAAAAAAAAAAAGGAAAGGAGAGGAATGAATTAGAGATTAGGCGTGAGGAGTCTGTGGGAGTGAAGACTGTTGGGACCTGAACTTGGAAGCACAGGGGGCAGAACTCTGGGGGAGTTCACGGCCATGAGGCCGTGAGGCCGAGAAACCAGAGGAGCTCAGAATGGGCTCTGTGCTCAGGCTGGGCAGCCTTTGAAAAGAGAGAACTTCAGCCTATCAGAGTTAAGACTTGGAAAGAAAAGACTTTCTAGGGGATCCCAGTACTGAAGGTTCCTGACTAAAAATGGGCAGGATTTGGGTACTTCAGGAAGGCTATACCCTGAAGTAGACAAATAGTAAAAATGTATTAAACCAGGCGCAGTGGTGCATTCCTACAATCCCAGTATCTGGGAGGCTGAGACAGGAGGATCACAGTTTCACTGCCAGCCTCAGCAATTTAAGTGAGGCCCTCCACAACTTAGTGAGATCCTGTTTCAACCTAAAAAATAAACTAGGACTGGGTATGTAGCTCAAAGTAGAATGCTCCTGAGTTCAATCCCCAGTTACACACACACACACACACACACACACACACACACGAATGGCCCAGCCTGGTGGTGCATACTTATACTTAGGAGGCTGAGACAGGAGGATCACAGGTTTACAACCAGCCTCTGCAACTTACTGAGACCCTGTTTCAAAATAAAGAATAAAAAAAATAGGGCTGGGGATGTAGCTCAGAGGTAGTATATCCCCATACCTCAAAAAAAAAAAAAAGAATGTATTAGGGCCAGCTGGGTGCCATGGCTCATGCCTGTAATCCCAGTACCTGTGAGGCTGAGACAGGAAGATTACAGGTTCTAGACCAGGCCAACCTCAGCAATTTAGTGAGGCCCTCTGCAACCTAGCAAGACCCTGTTTCAAAATAAATAAAGGAGCCGGGCGTGGTGGCGCACGCTTGTAATCCCACTAATTGGGAGGCTGAGACAGGAGGATCGCAGGTTTGCAGCCAGCCTCAGCTACTTAGTGAGGCCCTCCGCAACTTAGTGAGACCTTGTTTCAAAATAAAGAATAAAAAATAGGATTAGGAGTGTAGCTTGGAGGTAGAATGCCCCTGGGTTCAATCCCCAGTACCAGTACCGCAAAAAAAATAAATAAATAAAGGGCTGGGGATATAGCTTAGTGGTATAGCACCCCAGAGTTCAATCCCTGGTACCCCTCACCCCCAACACACACACACATTGGCCAGGCCCAGTGATATATGCCTATAATTCCAGGGAGGCTAAGGCAGGAAGATTCCAAGTTCAAACCGAGCCGGGGAAATTTAGCAAGACCCTGTATCAAAATAAATAAAAAAGCTGGGGATGTTATCTCAGTGGTGGGGCACCCATAGGTTCAAGCCCCAGTACTGCCAAAAAAAGTACTAGGCCTCTCATGTTTCCCAGGCTTTATGTAATGGTATGATAGAGTGAGACACAAGACATAAAAATGGCCCCCACCCCGTGTAGGAGGGGGGACATTGACATGAGCCATACTTGCGGTCACCCTAATGCTAACCCAGCCTGCATTCAAGAAGCTCCAGGCCAGTAGTGGGGACAGTAAGAGTATGTAGCCCATAGTCATCAGAGAGGGACGAGCATTCTGGATTAGTAAGAGGAAAAAGGGAGTCAGAGGTGGCAGTCACTTGGAGCTAGGGATGTAGTTCAGTGGTAGAGCCCTTGCCTAGCATGCACTGGGCCCTGGGTTGGATTCTCAGCACCACAAAAAAATTAAATTAAATAAAAAATACCCTGGGAGGCTGAGGCAGAAGGATTGTAAGTTCAAGGCCAGCCTGGGCAACTTAGACCCTGTCTCAAAACGAAATAAAAAAAGGACTGGGGATGTAGCTAAGTGCTTTCCTAGCATGTGTAAACCCGTGTGTGGGTTCAATCCCCAGTACTGCAAAAAAACCAAAGCAAAAGTACATTTCTTACAAAATTATGGTTCATTTCTATGAGTATATATTAGTCATGGTTTTCCCCCTTGTCTATAAATTTGAATGCTGAAGCTATATATAAAGGTTCAATTCCTTGAACCCTTTTAGATATTCTAGATTTTTTTTTTTT
>PVLC010047098.1:0-11206 GCA_004027655.1 Graphiurus murinus
CTCTAGCACCCCCCATCTTACCCCAGAACAGCTCCTGGGAGGAGGCCCTCTATCCTGAGTACCAGATGTCCGCATGGCCGGCCACCATTGGGGGGTGGCCGTGGGCCAAGCGTGGTCAAGCAACCTGCAGACCAGGGCGGCCCAGGGCCAGGCCGTGTCCGCAAGGATCAGCCAGGTCTGGCCAAGCCAGGCTGTCCAGTGGGTGACCAGTGGGTTGGCTCACCTCCAGCAAGCGGCCTGGGACCCAGCAGCCCTCTCTGCGCCAGACCTTAAGATGACTGAAGCCTCACTGCATCCCTCCCGGGGCAGCCACCAGTGTGGGCATTAAGCCTGCCATCCAGCCCTGGCACTCCGCCCTGGCGCCCTGTCCAGCCACTTCTCCCTGGCCCCCAGGGACACCCGCCTGCCAGCCTAACAGTGATCCTCTGCCCGCCGCTTCTGTCCAATGACCCATGCAGCTATCAGCAGGAATTAAAGGGTTTATTTACACCAGGAATCCAGGCCCTGTGGCCCCAGGACAGAACCACCGGGGGACCCAGGGGTCCCTACTGCGCCTGCAGCTCAAGGTCCAGGCGGGTCTGGGCGGATGCCAGCGCCAGGCTCCTCAGTCGCCGGCTTCACGGCTTCACACGGTCACCTCGGCTTTGCTGTTGGTGCTCAGGTGCCCGGGCCCGCGGCCCGCGCCGCTGTACAGGCCGGGGTGCTGGGCGCCGAAGGCCTCGGGCAGCTTCTCCACGCTGAAGTGGCGCCGGGCCGCGTGGCCGGGCCGCCGGGGCGCGGGCGAGGCGCGGGCAGCCAGGGGGCCGCGGGGCGCGGGCCGGCCGGCCGTCCAGGCCAGGTAGGGCCCGGGGGGCGCGTAGCCGGGCGGGGCCCAGGGGCAGGCGTCCAGCAGCGCGGGCAAGTCCTCGGGGGGCCGCCGCGCCCGCGCCGGGAGGGTCCGCGGGGCCGGCTCGGCGGCGGGGAAGCGCTGGTAGAAGTCCTGAGGGGCGGCCTCTGCGGGGACAGAGCGGGCGGGTCACATGGCGCCCGGCGATCGGGGCAGCGGAGGACGCGGGTGCCGCCACTCACCTGCCGCCTTGAGCGCCGCCGCCTTCAGCGTGGCGAACTTGGCGTAGTCGGGCTGCAGCGTCAGGCTGCCGCCGCCCTGCAACCCGGGCCCGCGCGGCGGAGGAGGCGCCGGGGCGGCCGGGCCCAGCGAGCCCAGCGGCGCGCTGTTGAGGCGTTTCTTGTCTGCAGAGGGTGCGACAGGTCAGCCTGCGCCCCCCAATCCCCAGCCCTCCCCGACTGCAGCTGCGGGGGGGACTTGGGGCTTCTCGGGGAAGAGGAGAACCTGTCTCCTCCAGGCAGAACGTCCAGCGCCTGCAACAGGGCCTGGCCCAGCAACCCGTGAACAATGGCAGCCAGCCCTGAGGGGTGCTACCCTAATGGACAGCTTGCCAGCACACTCGGCCTGAGCCAAGCGCCGAGTCCCACGACCTGCTCGTGCAGAAGTGGGGGTGTCTGGGGAACAGAACCCAGTCGGGGGATCGGGGTGTGCCAAGGGCTGCCACCCCAGGGCCCCAGAGCCACAGCCCTAGCCAGAGTGCTGACTCCAGGTGGCAGGAGTGTCCCTCTCCACCAAGGGCAGCTGGCCGAGTGTCCAGCCCCCTCACTCACCGCGGAGCCTCCCCTCCCCTGCCCCGCCAGCCCCTCACCTGTGCTGCTTCGGGGGGAGCCCCGGGGAAGGCCGTCTCCCATCTGCACCTGGACGCAGCTGCCCAGGGCCGGGCCCAGAGGCGGAGGCAGTGGTTCCTGGGGGCCGGGCTGCTTCAGGAGTTCCGTCAGTGTTCTGTGGGGACAGAGGGTGAGGGGTGGCCCTCTCGGCCTCCTCTCAAAGGCCAGCCCTGGCGATGGCCATGGCACTGTGTGGCCCTCCCTGGGCCCCCTCCACTTCCTCCTGGAATCGGCCTCCTGTGCCTGGTGGCTTCTCCCCGGCACCACCTGGCAGCCTCACCTGTGGCCCCAAGATGGCCACCTCCCAGAGCAGGTGGGGAAGCGCTATGGGGTCACATGTAACCAGGGCCACCTTGTTCTCCAGGGGCCCCCCTTTCTCCTCTGAAACCTCCCCTGTTGAGCCTCCTGTCCCAACACTATCTCCTCCTGCCTACAATCTCCTCCTTTTTCCATGTCCTGTGAAACTCCTGTTCACTCTTCAAACCCTGCAGGAGTCCCTCCTCTTCTGTGGGGAGGACTCCTTTACCTATCCACCTCCCCTCCTGCTGCAGGGGCTTCGTGGGAGCACGGGGAGGACACACGGACGGGAGGGAGGGGAATCAGGTCGTCCCCCTGCCTGCGGCAGCCTAGCACCCAAAGGCTGTGTGACCTTGGGCAGGCATCTCCCTGGGCACCCAGGACACCCAGCCCCCACCCAGCTGTGACAGTGTCTGACTGAGCCTTCCCCACCGACAGCCAGACCCAGCCTTCAGCCCAGCTGCCTGCGGCACCCAGAACCCATGATTTTCTCCCACTCGGCCTGACCCTCCTCCTGGGGCTGGAGCTGGGGCTGATTCACGAAGAGGCACACGAGGACACCTGGGCCGGCTGGGCTGGGCTGAAAGTGTCCAGTACCTGCCTGGACTGCCCTGCCCACCCTGTCCTCTCCTCTGCAGTCACCCCTGCGGTCTCATCCTGGGCAAGCACCGCTCAGCCAGCCATCCTGCCTCTGGGCCTTTGCATGAACTTCCCAAGGGCTGACTCCACTCCACCTCCAAGCCCTCTGAGAAGCCTTCCCTGAACATCAGCCCCAACACGGCGGCAGAATCAAGGGTGAGACTGGGGCAAGGATTCAGAACACCCCATCCAGGAGCCCTCGTCCTGCACCAGGCTTCCTCAGAGGGGAAGAGAGGACACACAGGCGCCCGAAGCCCAAACAGGGAAGAGGCTGGGCTGAGGCATACCCAAAGCTGCAGGTGAAGTCAGCTAGGCGCCCTAGACACTCCTACACCACCCTGGCCTTGGCACCCGAGCCCCTCCCTGCACACCTGTGCCCCTGTTCCTCCCCACCTCATCCTGGCCAGCATGAGGGACTCCAAACTCAGGAGGCCCAGCTCCTGCCCCCGCCAAAGACTCCGTGTCCCTGAGGTCCAGGGTGGAGGCCAGCTCTGCCCTGCAGCCGTCTAAGTGGTCTGTGGGGCCGGGGAGGTCCAGGAGGAGAGGCGTCCATGCCTGGCCCACCAGGTCTGGGGGCTTCTCTGTTGTCAACTCTAGATTCTCGCCTGTTGCATGCTGGGTCAGTAGCCCACATGCCCCCCGGGGGGCTGGGTGGATGAAGACAGCACAGGCAGGTTGTGGGGATTGTGTGGGGCCCGGCACTTCCCAGGTCAGGACCCACACAATCCCAGCTATCCCCACCAACAGAGGAAGGGAACCTGAGGCCTCCGGACCCCACTTCACACCAAGCTCAGAACTCTGTGAGCAGCACCTGGCCGGCCCTTCACAACACACAAAGCTGGTCCCTGCACACTTCAATCTCCTGTCTACACAGAGGGAGACCCCGCCAGCGAGTTGAGGAGGGCTGCTTCTGACACCCCAGGAAAGGAAGGTCAGGCCTGAGTCACAGCTGCGGTGGGGAGGAGGCTGGGAGCTAGAAGGGAGGGGAAATGCGAGCCGAAGGACAGAAGAGAGACAGGCTCCCCTTCCCTGTGCCCAAGCCTCCCAAACTACAACCGCCCCGCTACCGCGACAGCGCTGTCCCCGCCTGGCCGGCGGCGCTTGGGTCCTCGGCCCCCTCCCCAGGACGCCGACCCGGTGCCCTCTCCAGAGCAGCCTGGAGCTTCGGCGGGGAGGGCGGCCAGCACAGGCCGGGGAAGGTCAAGGGGAGACAGAGCCGTATCAGGTGTCTCCTCGGGGTTCTGTATACGGAGACGAGACAGACAGGGTGGAATGTCCCAGAACGGGCCTGCCAACGGAACCAGAGAGGGGAGGAGGCGCGGGGCGGGGGCGCCGGGCGCGGAGGGCCGCCCGGCCGCGCTCACCTGGTCACCGTGCGCCGCGCGCGCGGGCTGTGCGCCCTCTCCAGGCCCAGGCGCGCCCCGATGCCGGCCAGCACGAGCAGCGCGGCGACGCCGCACACCGCGTACACCGCCGTGTGGCTGCGCTCGCGGCCGGGGTCCCGGGGCGCGGCGCTGTCGCGGGCGCGGGCGGGCGGCCGGCCGGTCTGCACCCAGGCCGGCGTGTCGTAGTTGGAGCAGCGGCTCTGGTCCAGCCGCCGCGGCCCATCGTGGCAGCAGAAGCGGTAGCCGCACGTGCCGCAGCAGAAGTTGTAGGCGCCCGAGCTGCAGTTGAAGGGCGGGTCCCACTGGCCCATCACGTCGTAGTAGCCGCGGCAGCGGTCGCCCCCCGCCGGGGCCGCCGTGCTGGGCGCCGCGGGCTCGGGCGCCTCGGGGGCCCCTGCCCGGCCCGACGGCGGCCGCGCCAGCAGCAGCGCCAGCCCGAGCGCCAGCGCCAGCCCCCGCGCCCCGGCCCGCTCCATGCGGCCGCGCCTCCGCTACTGCGCCCCGCGCATGGCCGGCCCCTCCGCGCGCTCAGGGCTCGCCCGGTCCGCCCTCCAGAGCCGGGCGGGCTCGGCCCCGGGCTCGCGGGCTGCAGCTCCGGCGGGCACGACCTCCCCCGGGCCCCGCGGGCTCCGGCCGGCCAGGGCGCACCCCGGGGTGCCGGCCCCGGGCGGCGGCGGCGCGTCCCCCCAGCCGTGCGGGTGTGCGGTCCCGGCGAGCGCGGCTGCCCGCTGTCCGCTTCGCGCTGCCCGCGCTCTGGCTGCGGCTCCGGCTCCGGCTCCGGCTCCCGCTCGGGCTGGCGCGGGCGGGCGGGCGGGGGAGGGAGCGCGGGAAGGAGCGCGGCGGGCGGAGGCAGGGCCGGGGAGGAGCGCGGCCGCCGCCGGGGAGGGAGGGGCGCAGGCCCGCGCGGCCCCGCCGCCCCGCAGGGACCCCCCCAAAACAGTCCTGGGACCTGGTGCTCCAGGGGGAGTGTAAGGCCCCCAGGACTGTTAGCCGCGGACATCTGGCCCGCGTCGGGCGCGTCTGGGTTTCACAGGTGCGGAGACCGAGCGAGCCCGGAACATCCCCGGGAGGGCCGGTGTCCCCCTCCGCCTCGGGGACCCTCCCTCCGATCTGATGGCGACTCGGGGCTCGATCCCCGCCGCTAAGGTCCGGTGGGAGGAAGCCCCCAGCAGGGCAGCGGCAGAGGGGCGAGCCTGGGCTCCTCCCCGCGGCTTCCTCCCAGGACCGGCTGGACGCTTAGCTGGGGTCCCAGCTAGTCCCGTCCCCTCCCCGCGAGGCTGGCCACGGCCTGGCCGGCGCCCTCTTGTGATCTGCCCCCTGCCCCCTCCCCAGGTGAGATGCGAGGAGATGGGGCGCGTCTCTGTCTTTGAAGAGGAGGGCTGGGCCGGCCTGAGGACAGGGCCAGGGGCAGACCTGTGCTCCATCCGAGGGGGCCCTGGGGTTCTTTCACAGGTCAGGGGGAGGGACTCGGAACTAGACTCAACCTGGGCAACATGGCGAGGCTCCAGCTCCAAAAAACTTCTTTTTTTTTTTTTTTTTTTTTTTTTTTGTGGTACTGGGGATTGAACCCAGGGGTGTTCTACCTCTAAGTTACATCCCCAGCCCTTTTTTTTTTTTTTTAGTTTGAAACAAGGTCTCACTAGGTTGCTGAGGCTGGCTTTGAACCTGCAATTCTCCTGTCTCATCCTCCCAAGTACTGGGATTACAAGTGTGGGCTATGGCCGGACGTGGTAGCGCACGCTTGTAATCCCAGCATTCGGGAGGCTGAGACAGGAGGATCGGGGTTCGCAGCCAGCCTCAGCTACCTAGTGAGGCCCTCCTCAACTTAGTGAGACTCGGTTTCAAAATAAAAGAATAAAAAATAGGGCTGGGGGTGTAGCTCGGAGGTAGAATGTCCCTGAGTTCAATCCCCAGTACCGCAAAAAAAAAAAAACAAGTGTGGGCTATGGTGCCAGGCTCCAACAAAACTTTTTTTTTTTTACTTTCGGTACTGGGGATCGAACCCAGGGGCATTCTATCTCTGAGCTACACCCCTAGCCCTATTTTTTTGTTTTTTATTTTGAAACAGGGTCTCACTAAGTTGCAGAGAGCCTCGCTAAGTAGCTGAGGCTGGCCTCGAACCTGGGATCCTCCTGTCTCAGCCTCCCAAGTACTGGGATTACAAGCATGTGCCACCACACCCTGCTCAACAAAACTCTTCCTAAAAGGCAGATTCAGGAACACTAAGAGGGCAAAGATTGAGCATCCAGCTCACCCCAGTGCCCTGCCCCCACCCCAGCTGGAGGCCTCTGTCAATATTTACTGAATTAATTAATTAATTAATGCCTCTAGCTTCTTATTTATTTATTTATTTGCGGTACTGGGGATTGAACTCAGGGGCATTCTACCTCCGAGCTATACCCCCAGCCCTATTTTTTATTCTTTATTTTGAAACCGAGTCTCACTAAGTTGCAGAGTGCCTCACTAGGTAGCTGAGGCTGGCCACGAACCCGGATCCTCCGGTCTCAGCCTCCCGAATGCTGGGATAACAAGCGTGTGCCACCACGCCCGGCTCTTCCCCTTTCTTTAAAATGAAGAATTTGGGTGCCCTAAGTCCTTCTGTTCTCCTTTCCACCCCGTTCACTCGGGCCTGGGATCAGCTTATGAAAGTGGAGAAGGTTGGGGAGGAAGAAGAGGAAGGATTTACATTTTAAGGAGGATCAAGTCCTTCCGTCGCCTGGAGCCAGAGGGGCTGACAGGCTAAACTGCAGATATTAGTGGGCTAAGGCAGGAAAGAGGGCGACCTTCCGCCATGCCCTCCTCCTGCCCTGGCTAAAAAGAGCCGACCCCTCCCTCTAAGCAGCACGCTGGCTTCCGATCCAGCCCAGAAGACACCAGCCCCAGGAAAAGACTTCCCTTATTACCATTGTAGAAGAAGGAAAGAAAAAAAAAATAGACGAGCAAAGGAACGGTCCCATCACAGGAGACAAGCACACTAAAACATGTCACACTCTACATCCTGTTTTGTAGCTAGGTTTTAGTTTGTGCTTTGCTGTCCTTCGACTTTTTGTTTGTTGTTCTGTTCAGAACTTTGAGGCTGTGCTTTCTGGAGCATCCTTTTCGGCTTCCTTGGGGGGCCGTTTCCTAGAACTGGGCTCCATGGCGCTAGCCAGGGCTGTGAGGGTGGCGCTCCACCCCCCGCCCCCCGCCTGCCCCTGCATTGCTGGGCATTGGGGCTCCCATGAAACTATGACCTTTTCCTAGGTATTGTGACCCTCATGGGTCTAGAGAAGGCTCCCAATGCTTTCCCCCACTTATGGCCCCTCCCAGGCCCTTCTTGTGCCCACCGCCCCGGCATCGCCTTATCAGCATTCACCCCATGTTGACTTGCATCAGGTCCTGCAAATACAGATGCAGAGTGACAGCCATTTGTCCAAGGAAGGAGCCGGATTCCAGCCCCTACCCCCCCCCCAGGACTGACGAGCAAGGGCACACAGCTCTCTCCGCGTCTTGGTCTGATTCTGTGGGTTCTATGGTCAGCCATCAACCACAGGTGCCCACATCTGCTGGGTCTGTGCCAGGCGCTCGATGCCCTCCATCTGAACACCTGGCATTAGGAGGAAGGGGGAGCGCGAGAGGGCACACTGCGGAGACGCAGCCCGCTGACCGGCTCAGCTCTGGGATCTGATCCTCTGCGCAGCCTGCGCCCCCACCCCAGGTGCCCCGCCATGTGCTGGGGAGGGGATCTGGAGATGGCACGGGCCACCTGAGGGCTGACCCCTTTGCCCTGGAGCCTGGGGGCTGTGACCACAGCAAGGTTCCAGGGCACTGCCCCTTGTCTCTTCTGCCCCCCCCCCAAGCCTGTGTCACCAAGAATCATCCATTGATCCAGGCTTAAAATAACCCCTGGCATCTGCAGCCAGCCCCGTGGGGCGGGGAGGAGCTGAGTCTGCGCCTGAAGGGCACCTGCCCCGCCCCCGCTCCCTGCGCCGGCTTAGGGTGGTGGTGGCGGCCGTGCCCCCGGTGGAGGGGAGCGAGGGCCTGCGAGTCGGGGGCTAGCGTGGCTGTGAAGGCCTTCCCTGCACCAGCAGCACGCGTGTGCACACGAGTGTGTCGGTGTGGATGCCTGTGCACACGTTCCCCTTGTTGCCGGCTCTGCTGGGAGGCCTGGGGTCCTGAGAGGCCAAACACATTAGGGAAAGCCAGCACCGGGCCTCAGTGTCCCCATTCTAAGTGTTGGGAGACCAGTGGGCCAGCTCTTCCCAGGCCTGGGGGAGAGGGCTTGGGATTTCCTAGAGAGAAACCCAAGACCCAGAGAGGGGAAGTGGCTTGCAAGGACTGGTACTCAGCCTGGAAGAGAGCCGGGATGTGGCCTGGAAGCCCAACAGTAGCTCCAGACCTGCCCTCCGGCCAGCTTGGTACAGAAGGAGCTGCAGGAGGGCCCTGGGCAGCCCTGGAGGCATACCCTAGCCCTAACAGCACATCCCAAGTGCCTGGCCTGCCCTCACCCCGCAGGAAGCTCCAGCCCTTCCAGCCGAGGGCCTCTGCTTCTTCATTTTGGAGCCAGGCTGGCCAGGTTGGGATTTCTGCCTTCCTAGGGCCATTCAACCTTTCTATGCCTCAGTTTTGTTATCTGCAGGATGGGCTGCCAGCACTCCTTTGTCGGGGCTGCAGTGAGAAGCCCGGGATTGGCAAACACCAGGGTTACGTGTGGCCTCCTCGGAGCCCCCACTGCAGAACATGGTTATTGCGACCGGGACGCCGCTCACACATCAAGAGGGGCTCGCTCCTAAGCGCTTCCACTTCCTCCGTTGGTGGAGTCTTACCCAAGAAGCCTGGGAAGACGGACTCCCTGGCAGTGTGGATGCAGGCGCCAGGAGGGGGTCCGGAGGGAGGGCCCATGGCTGCCTTTGTCTCCGTTGGGAGCTCGTGACTCAGGCTCCAGCTGCCCGTGGGAGGGAGGGGGCGCCCGGGCTCCTGAGGTCGGGAAGGAGCTGGGGGGCTGGGACCCGAGGCTCAGCCTCCCGCCGCATCTCGGGGCACCCCCTGCCCTGCCTCGGGGGCCACAGGTAATCCCTCTGCCTGTATGCACCCCATCGGTCTCCTCCTTCAGGACCCTGCAGAGGTCCCAGTGGACTTTCAGAAGCCGGAGCTGGCCGCCACGACCGCAGCGCGAAACGCAGGACGGGGCTCGGGGGCCGCACGGCGCGCGCACCGGGTCTGGGGCGCCCTCCCCCGCCAGCCTGCTCCTGGGGCACGGCTCCGAGGTCCTCTGCGAACGCCGAGCGGGGGAGGCCTCCTGCGACCCCTGCCCCGGACGCCTCGGCCTAAAGTTGGGGCCGCGGTCCGCATCTGGGGCCTCCCTGGCTCGGGCTGCAGCCGTCGATCCCCAGTAGACCGAGGTCAAGAGCTTGAGGCCAGGACCCGCAATCCAGGACCCGCCCTTCACCCGGTCCCTCCCTTTTTCCTGGATCCTGGGGTTTGACCCCAGCCTTTCCATTGGCCTGTGGCCCCGCCCCTTTCCGGCAACTTTGAGGCAGCACCGCCCCTCTCCTTGACCCCGCCCCTCGGCCCCGCCCCATCCCTGGCCCCGCCCACTCCGTCTCGGAATCCCCTCCCCCAGCCGGCGGCCACGGGAGAAGCTGACCGCAGGATCCTCGCAGATAGACTTTCGCCTGGATCCGGGGCTGGGTTCCAGGTTCTCTGCAGTTTAGGGAACTAGAGGAGACGCTCAGGGGCCATCTGGGTCCCGGGAGTCCTGCGGCGTTTATCACTCACCCCTGGCTGCCGCCCCCTGCTGAGTCCCAGGAGGAAAGCTGATAGCCCTGGAGCGCGGGGTGTTTCCTCCAAGGGCCTCCCTGACTCTCCTCTCGGCTCTGGACAGTCGTCCTACCGAACTCCAGTCCACCCTCCCCTGGGCCCGCAGGTCACACGTCCTCTTTAATCTGGAAGGACAGCCGGGGTGGACCTCAGGAGCCTCATTTTGTGCATGTGGAGACAGGCCCAGATAGATGTCACCGGCTCCTAAGGCCAGGGCTGTGTGGCCATCCCTGCTGGGGCAGGAGGCAGGGTCAGGCCTTCCCCCCGGCTCACCAGCTGGGCCTCCTCACACTCCCCTTGAACCCCAGCCCTCGGCTGCCGGGCAGGAAGTGAAAGGGGCCTGCAGGAAGCCCCAGGAGGAACCGAGAGACTTCAACCAGCCCTGCCCCACCTGCTGGGCCCTGGGGACCTGGTGGAAACCAGACCGTCCTCAGGGAAAAAGGCCAGAAAGAGGCTGGGCCGAGGGGTAGGGCTGCTTCCCTCTGTTCTCACCTCAACAAGCGGGCCTCCCCGAATCTATCTTGGATCTCTCTTACTGCAAAACAGGACATGTTGGGGAGAAAAGTCTTTGAGAAGAAAGTAAGAGGTGAGACCTGGCATCAGTCCCTGAGGCTGGCAGCTCCCAAGGAGGGAGGCTGCTGGGGTGACCTGCTGGGCAGGAACCCCGGCCGAACCCGCCCCTCCGCTGAGTCTGATTGTGGTTTGTGTTGAGGGCTTCACAAATGCTAGGCAAGTGCTCTACCACTGAGCTACATCCTTAGCCCTTTTTTATTTTATTTTGAGACAAGGTGTCACTAAGTTGCCCTGGCTGGCCTTGAACTTGTGATCCTCCTGCAGGCCTCTTGAATTATTGGGATTATAGGCATGTGGCACTGCGCCTGGCTAATTACGGTTTTTATCTTGAGCCAATCCCTGCACCTCTCTGAGCCTCTTAGGGCCTCTCTTTTTCTACCTGCAAAAATGGACCTCACGATCCCCATTCATGGTCTAGATTTTCAGGAAAGCAACTTCACCAACAGGGGCCTTAAAAATGTCATGGCCTAGCCGGACATGGTGGCCGACGTTTATAATCCCAGTACTTGGGAGGTTGAGACCGGAGGATCCAGGTTTGCGGCCAGCCTCAGCAACTTAGTGAGACCCTGTTTCAAAATAAAGAATAAAAAATAGGGCAGGGGGAGCCGGGTGTGGTGGCGCACGCTTGTAATCCCAGCATTCGGGAGGCTGAGACCGGAGGATCCGGGTTCGCGGCCAGCCTCAGCTACCTAGTGAGGCACTCCGCAACTTAGTGAGACTCGGTTTCAAAATAAAGAATAAAAAATAGGGCTGGGGGTATAGCTCGGAGGTAGAATGCCCCTGAGTTCAATCCCCAGTAC
>PVLC010047099.1:0-11206 GCA_004027655.1 Graphiurus murinus
AAAAAAAAAAAAAAAAAAAAAAAAAAAAAAAGTGCTGGGGATTAGTTCAGAGGCAGAATGTCCCTGGGTTTAATCCCTACGACCAAAAAACAAAAACCAAAAACGAAACACAAGGGACGCAATATGCAACCTAAACAAACCCAGCTATCGAATATTGCTGCAGCCCAAAGTAGCCTTTCTAGAACGAGTCACTGAAAAGCACAGATGCTTCACAACTCATCACAGCTCATCAACACAATGAACACAGCCCCCCACACTCCGCGAGCGCACGCACACCATGCAACGGGTTAGCACAAAGCCTTAGGAATGCCCCTGGTCCCTAGACAGGCCGAGGTCAGCTGCGGGCTGTTTTTAACAATGCTCTCGCCTCCTGTGGAGAAGGAGCTTCACTCACAGCAGGACCACCGGGTCCTCTATCTGTGGGACACATCTGGGGCTCACAGCCACAAACAGGCAATTATGCCAGCTAAGCAACTTCAAGTACAGCCTTGCATAAACACTATGTGGATACCACACACAAAACAAGATGTTCTGGTTTAACCAGGCTCTCCTGAAAAGGACCAGGAGCGCCAGGTGAACACTGGGGCTGGAGAGCGAGGATGATAGGTCAGAGAGAAGCCAGGGAGGCACCAGCTGCCTCACTGCACCACCTGCCGGGCCCGTGTGCATGAGTGCCTCCTGCTGGGCCCCTGTGCATGCGTGCCTGTGTGTGTGTGTGTGCCCGAGAGTGCGTGTGTGGTACTGGGGACTAAACCCAGGGGCATTCTACCTGCGAGCTACACTCCCAACCCTATTTTTATTTTCATTTTTGAAATAAGGTCTCTCTAGGTGGATGAGAGTCTCACTACTTGCTGAGATTGTCCTTGAACCTGTGATACTTCTGTCTTAGCTTCCCAAGTACTAGGATTACAGGCATGCGCCACCATGCCTGGCTTATTTTTTATTTTTGAAAAAGGGCTTCACCAAGTTGCTGAGGCTAAGTGTGTCCCTTTCTTTTTTTTTTTTTTTTTTTGCAATTGAACCCAGGGGCATTCTACCTCTGAGCTACACCCCTAGTCCTATTTTTTATTCTTTATTTTGAAACAGGGTCTCACTAAGTGGCAGAGGGCCTCACTAAGTAGCTGAGGCTGGCCTCGAACCTTCGATCCTCTGGGGTCTCAGCCTCCCAAGTACTGGGATTACAAGCGTGCACCACCACACCCACTGAATGATTTCCTTTTCTGTCCCTCTCTTTCAGCCCCCAAAATTCCTAGCCCTTCTCTGCTTTTTTTTTTTTTTGCGATACTGGGGATAGAACCTGGGGGCATTCTACCTCAGAGCTACAGCCCCAGCCCTATTTTTTATTCTTTATTTTGAAACAGGGTCTCACTAAGTTGTGGAGGGCCTCACTAAGCAGCTGAGGTTGGCCGCGAACCCGGATCCTCCTGTCTCAGCCTCCTAAATGCTGGGATTACAAGCGTGGGCCACCACGCCCGGCTTGTCCCTTTCTTCAAGCAGCCTCTCATTGCTCCCATTTTTATGTTGATTAATGTCACTGGCAATTTCTTTGCTCTCTAAAGACAACTCCCCTATTGATTCGGTTTTTGAATAATTTTATTCACCCCAGTCCCCAACAGCATTAAGTTAAATGTTGCTTTGTGAGAAATGAGCACCAAAAGCGCATCATCAACTCTCAGGACACACACAGAGGAAAACATCACAGGTAAGCACTTCCTCCTTACCTGGGCAATGGCTGCTTCGTTATCCGCCAATCCCAACAAAAAGATCCTCACTTTGTCGATCTTCACGGGAACTGTCCTCCCTCTCCACTCCACCTCACTCATGGTCGCTGCCTGCTTGGCTCGAGTCTGAGTGATCAGTGCCTGGAAAGTAGTCATAAAAAGCTAAAAGCTCTGGCAGGATACAGAGGCACCTGCCTGTAATCTCAGCAACTCAGGAAGCCCAGGCAAGAGGATCACACGATTGAGGGCATCTGGGCAGTAGGGAAACCTTGTCTCAAAATTTTAAAAAAAGGAAAGCCGGGCATGGTGGCGCACGCTTGTAATCCCAGTATTCGGGAGGCTGAGACCGGAGGATCCGGGTTCGCGGCCAGCCTCAGCTACCTCGTGAGGCACTCTGCAACCTAGTGATACCCGGTTTCAAAATAAAGAATAAAAAATAGGGCTGGGGGTGTAGCTCAGAGGTAGAATACCCCTGAGTTCAATCCCCAGTACTGCAAAAAAAAAAAAAAAAAAAAAAATTTTTTTAAAAAGGGGTTGAAATATAGCTCAGTAGTAAATTGCTTCTGGGCTCAAACCCCAGTACGGAGGTAAGGGGGTTAAAGGTACTGTCTGTGGGCATGAGTGGCAGGTGAAAAAAGTAGAATCTATTGTCTCTTTCTATAATCAACATATTACAGTCCTTATTTTTATTTTTATTTATTTATTTATTTTTGCAGTACTGGGGATTGAACCCAGGGGCATTCTACCTCTGAGCTATACCCCCAGTCCTATTTTTTATTCTTTATTTTGAAACAGTTCAGAGGTAGAACACCCCTGGGTTCAATCCCCAGTACCACCACCAAAAAAAAAAAAGTCAACTGGGCATAATGGCACATGCCTGTAATCCCAGTACTTGGGAGGCTGAGACAGGAGGATTGTAAGTTGAAAGCTAGCCTCAGCAACTTAGCAAGGCTCTCAGTAATTTAGTGAGACTGTTTCAAAACAAAAATAAAAGAGTCAGGCGTGCTGGTGCACGCTTGTAATCCAGATACTTGGGAGGCTGAGACCGGAGGATCCGGGTTATCGGCTAGCCTCAGCTACTTAGTGAGGCCCTCTGCAACTTAGTGAGACCCTGTTTCAAAATAAAAACTAAAAAATAGGGCTGGTGGTGCAGCTTGGAGGTAGAATGCCCAGGTGCAGCAGGAGGTAGAATGTGGTTCAATCCCAGTACCACAAAAATAAACAAATAAATAAATAAAAATAAAATACGTCTGAGGGTATAGCTTAGAGGTAGAATGCGTCTGGGTCCAATCCCTGGTATAAAACACACACACACACACACACACACTCTCACACACACAGTTGGATACTTAAAGTATTAAGTGAAAGCCGGGCGTGGTGGCGCACGCTTGTAATCCCAGCATTCAAGAGGCTGAGACCAGAGGATCCGGGTTCGCGGCCAGCCTCAGCTACCTAGTGAGGCACTCCACAACTTAGTGAGACCCGGTTTCAAAATAAAGAATAAAAAATAGGGCTGGGGGGTGTAGCTCGGAGGTAGAATGCCCCTGAGTTCAATACCCTATACTGCCAAAAAAAAAAGTATTAAGTGAAAACGTTTTTTGTTAAAAAAAAAAAAATACACACAGATATAAATATGCATATATTAATAGCAAATTTCCTTGGACAGAATTATGAATTACTTCTTCTGGACTTTTTCCAAACCAAAGCTTTTCACAAAAATGCACATACTAGATTACCTCCAGTTTTTCAGCCAGAAGTCCCTCGGTGCCCCCAGACCTCAGCCTCATCTGCATGAGTTCATTGATAGCTGACTGGTCACCTGAGAGACGAGAGACAGAGAGGAGATCTTGAAGGGTTTGCTCTGTTTTCTTGAGAACCACTCAGTTCAGCTCAGACTTACAGAGACCTCCCCTCCATAAGCACATTTAGTGAGCCCACAGCATAGTCTATTCTCTGAAGACAAGTCCTTTTACAAAGAATGATCTTGGCCAGACCGCCTGGCAGTTGCACGTCATTATATATTTGTCCAAACCCACAGAGTGTACAGTATCAAGAGTGAACCCCGTGTAAACTGTGTTTTGAGAGCTTATGAGGCATCAGCGTAGGTTCATCAACGGGAACAAACGCACCTCTCCGGAGAGGGATGATAATGGGGGAGAATATGCATGTGTGGGGCAGGGGGCTTATGAAAAACTTCTGCACCTTTCTCTCAATTTTGTTGTGAACCTAAAACTCCTCCGATAATGTAACAAATGACCTTGGCTGGAGACTCTGGGCTGCCTTCTAGGGGAGTATAGGAGACGGCAGGATGGAATCAGGGCCAAGGAACTGCCTTCTGTAATGCTGAGCAGGGAGAACTTCGACAGTTTTACTTTTGTCATCAACCAAAACTCAGGCCAAGGATGGATGTAGGGGGAGGGGAAGAAAACTAAATAGGCTCTGCCGCTCTGAGGTGAACGCCCGGCCAGCCCCCTGTGGATGCCCGAGTCAGTACGCCTGGATGCCTGCTCACCAATGTTGTAAGCGCAGTAGCGGATGTTGGGCGAGATCTCCTCCACGCGTTGGTTATACAGCACAGCCTGCTCCTCTGTGAAAGCACTCGCGAGCTTCTCATAGATAGTTCTGCAAGCGAAAAAAGTCAGGGTTTACAACAGCCTATTTTAAGAAAAACAAACTCACAAGGGACGAGTGGCTTAAACCAAAATATAGCCCTTTGAAGCTCTTCTGCCAACTACCTAAACTGGCATGTTTCAAGGATAAAGGAATAATCAACACTTCTATGGGAAAAAAAGTTGTCCTAACTTTCACAGAAAAAAAGCTATTAGTTGATCTGGAGCCTGAAAATGCATGTCTATCATTGAGACTGGCCACCCGCTTTGCACCAGAGGACTTACTTGCATTTATTAAAAGCCTCAATAGCAGCTTTCCATTCCTGATGTTCAAAGCGCAGCATTCCTGAGAGGTAAGCTGTGTAAGCCTATAAAGGAGTGGAAAAAGAAGAACTGCTTCAATGCCAAAGACCTGGTGCTCCAGTTCTGACTCTGATTTCAAGAGCATGGAGATATTCACCTTAGTTTTTTGTTTGTTTGTTTGTTTGTTTGTTTGTTTTTTGCGGTACTAGGGATTGAACTCAGGGGCATTCTACCTCCGAGCTACACCCCCAGCCCTATTTTTTATTCTTTATTTTGAAACCGAGTCTCACTAAGTTGCGGAGTGCCTCACTAGGTAGCTGAGGCTGGCCGCGAACCCGGATCCTCCGGTCTCAGCCTCCCGAATGCTGGGATTACAAGCGTGCGCCACCACACCCGGCTCACCTTAGTTTTGAAAGAAAAAACCTTACCCAGACACAATGGCGCACGCCTGTCATCCCCGTACTTGAGAGGTTGAGACAAGATTATCACATGTTCAAGGCCAGCCTTAGCAACTCAGAGAGACTCAGATTCAAAATAAATAATAATAAGTCTTTACAAAGGGCTGGGGCAGCCAGGCGTGGTGGTGCAAGCCTGTAATCCCAGTACTTGGGAGGCTGAGACTGGAGGATCCAGGTTCTCGGCCAGCCTCAGCTACTTAGTGAGGCCCTCCGCAACTTAGTGAGACCCTGTTTCAAAATAAAGAATAAAAAATAGGACTGGGGGTGTAGCTCGGAGGAAGAATGCCCCTGAGTTCAACCCCCAGTACCACAAAAAAAAAAAAAAACAGGGCTGGGGCCAGGCATGGTGGTACATGCTTTTAATCTCAGTACTTGGGAGGCTCAGATAGGAGGATTGCAGGTTTGAGGCCAGGCTCAGCTACTTAGTGAGGCCCTCTGCAATTTAGTGAGACACTGTTTCAAAATAAGGAATGAAAAACGGGGTTGGGGCCAGGCATGGTGGTGCACACTTGTAATCCCAGCATTTGGGAGGCTGAGACTGGAGAATCTGGGTTCACAGCCAGCCCCAGCTGCTTAGTAAAGCCCTCCACAACTTAGTGAGACCCTGTTACGAAATAAAGAATAAAAAAATAGGGCTGGGGGTGTAGCTCAGAGGTAGAATGCCCCCAGGTTCCATCCCCAGTACCGCAAAAAAAAAAAAAAATAGGGCTGGGGTTGTAGCTCGGAGGTCCAATCCCCAGTACCAAAGGGGGAAAAAAAGTTTAGAATGTTTTCTTCCCCTCCTATCAATTCATAATGTAAGAAACTCTGTTCTGTTTAACTGTAGCTTTTTTTTTTTTAAGTCACATCTCTAATCTCCACAATAAAGCAAAACTAGATGTTAAGACATTGACCTGAGCCTCCAGCTTGGTCTTGGCGTCCACACGATTGCTCTCACACAGACGCTCCAACTCCTCCGCATGCTTCACGGCTTTGCGAAGGCGAGACAGCAAGTGAAAGCGTTTTCGGGGTTCAGTGTTGGCTTCCTGTTTGAGCTGCATGGCATAGCTCCAGGCTCTCTCCGCATCCATCAGGACCAGAAGCAGGTATCTGACAGGAGAGGCGGAGAGCTGAGCAGCAGAGGCCAGGAGCACCAACTCACACACACTCTTTGGGGGTTAAGCTCCCCGAGTTCCTGCTCTCCCTCCCTCAGGACTCCGCACAGCATCTCTGACCCCAACCCCCAACTCAAGCTCCACCTCAGGTTTCGAACCTCATAGTAGAGGCAGCTCATTAAAAAGCCTCCACCAGCCAGGCAGAGAGGCACATGCCTGTAATCCCAGTGACTTGGGAGGCTGGGGCAGGAGGATCACAAGTTCAATGCCAGCCTGGGCAACGTACCAAGACCCTGTCTCAACATAAAAAATAAAAAGGTGGGAGGCTGAGACTGGAGGATCGAGTTCGAAGCCAGCCTCAGTTACTTAGTGAGGCCCTCTGCAATTCAGTGAGACCCTGTTTCAAAATTAAGAATAAAAAATAGGACTGGGGGTGTAGCTCAGAGGTAGAATGCCTCTGACTTCAATCCCCAGTAGCGAAAAAAAAAATAAATAAATAAAATAAAAAGGGCTGGGGATGTAGTTCAGTGGTAGAATGCTCCTGGGCTCAATCCCCAGGACTACAAAAAGAAAGGAAGGGAAGGCCTCTACCACCTGTCAAATGCAGAATCGTGGCCTCCCCCTCCTAAATGCTTTCAGACAGAGGCCGTCTAGGCAGCTGATACGGCTTCATCTTTGAACTGACACCTCTTCATCCTAACCCCTTTAGAAGCCAAGTCCCCAGGAGGCAGTATACTAAAGTAACAACGAACAAGCGCTCCAGAGAACAGGCTGGACTCCCAGAGCCTTCGTTTACTAGCTGTGTGACTTTGAGTAAAGCACGAACTTTCCTGAGTCTTACTCTCCCATGTAGTAAGTAATACACACCAGGAACCTCTTTTTTTTTTTTGCAGTACTGGGGATTGAACCCAGGGGCATTCTACCTCTAAGCTACACCCGTAGTCCGATTTTTTATTCTTTATTTTGAAACAGGGTCTCACTAAGTAGCTGAGGCTGCCTGTGAACCTGTGTTCCTCCTGTCTCAGACTCCCATGTACTGGGATTACAAGCATGTGCCACCATGCCCAGCTCGACCTGGCACCTCTTAAGTGCTCAATAACTCCTTTATTATTACCTTGATGAATCTTTCTTTCGATTACTGCATTAATCCTCTTTAAACTTCAGTTTAACTCAACCTCTCCAAAATAAAGGACCTAATTATCATTAAGTGAGTCCCAGTCACTTTAGTGTATGTTGAACTGGAGACTGAACCCAGAGGCATTATACCACTGAGTTAAACCCCTACTCCTCACCCCTTTATTGAGACAGGGTGTTGCTAAATTGCTCAGACTAGCCTTAAACTAGCAATCCTCTTGTCTCAGCCTCCCAAGAGCTAGGATTACAGGCCTGCACCACTGCGTTGATTTAAGAGTCTTGTTTTTCTGAGGAGCTGAGGACTAAACCCAAGGGCCAAGGGTCTCATGCATGCTAAGCAAGGGCTTTACCACTGAACCACACTCTCAGCACAAAAATAAATTAGATTCAAACCACTAACTTTAACATCTATCATTCCCAATGCAGTTCTTAAAGAAGCTACTTAATCTGTGGTTTTGTTGTTGATTTTATTGTACTGGGGGATTAACACAGGGGCACTCCACCTCCAAGCTACATCCCCAGCCCTATTTTATTTTTTTACTTGGAAATGGTCTAAGTTGCTGACAGCCTCACTAAGCTGCTGAGGCTGGCTTCGAACTTGCAATCCTCCTGTCTCAGCCTCCCAAGTACTGGGATTACAGGCGGGTGTCACTACATCCAGCTTCATGCCCGGCTTCTGAATCTTTTTTTTTTTTTGCGGAACCGGGGATTGAACTCAGGGGCAGTCTACCTTTGAGCTATACCCCCAGCCCTATTTTTTATTCTTTTATTTTGTTTTTTAGCGGTACTGGGGATTGAACCCAGGGGCATTCTACCTCCAAGCTACACTCCCAGGCCTATTTTGTATTCTTTATTTTGAAACAGGGTCTCAGTAAGTTGCAGAGGGCCTCACTAAGTAGCTGAGGCTGGCCACAAACCAGGATCCTCCGGTCTCAGCCTCCCAAGTGCTGGGATTACAAGCATGGGCCACCATGCCCGGCTTTATTCTTTTATTTTGAAACTGAGTCTCACTAAGTTGCGGAGTGCCTCACTAAGTAGCTGAGGCTGGCCGAGAACCCGGATCCTCCGGGCTCAGCCTCCCGAATGCTGGGATTACAAGCATGTGCCACCACGCCCGGCTCTTCTGAATCTTTTGAGCCATGGTTTTTTCACCTTAGAATGCAGGGATAGTAAAAAAAAAAAAAAGCTGACCTGACAGAGCTGCTAAGAGTTACATGAGATTGATAACTAAAACATCTGACATGAGTCGGGCATGATGGAACACACCTATAATCCTAGTACTTGGGAAACTAAAACAGGAGGATCACAGGTTCAAGGACAACCTCAGCAAATAGTGAGACTCATCAACCTAGAGAGCCTTTGTTTTAAAATAAGGCTGAGGGAATAGCTCAAAGGTAGAATGTCTCTGGATTCAATCCCCAGTACCACACACACATATACAAAAAGTATGACGTAATGTCCAACACATATAATTATTCAATGCATGTACGAGACAAGATGTACTCCGTGCCTTACACTCTGCAGTGCATACCTATTATCAGTCAACAGATCTTCAGTTACTTTTTTCCCTGTGAATTTGTGTCTGTTCCCCATCTTGAAGTTTAGTGTTTTCCGAAGACGTCTTTGTCTGCGGGAACAGTAGCCTCTGTAAGAAAACACAGCAAAACTCATTCAAGCAAGATGGTAGTACCTTGGGCAGGAGATTCTTGAAAAGGGCACAGCTGGGAGTTTGGGGTATTCTACTTGTGACTACAAATGACAAACACCTGCTGGCAAACATTTACTGACAACTAAAACCAGCAGGGCAACATGACTGATGTCACAGAGAAACAGAGAGAGGCCATGATGGCCATTCCCAAGGAACCCACCATCGAGTGGGAGAGGATCATGCAAATCAAAAGACAGCCAACCTCAGCTACCTAGTGAGGCTCTCCGCAACTTAGTGAGACCCTGCTTCAAAATAAAGAATAAAAAACAGGGCTGGGGGTGTAGTTTGGAGGTAGAATGCCCCTGAGTTCAATCCCCAGTACTGCAAAAAAAAAAAAAAGGCAACCAAGAAAACAATGCACGTGTCAAGGTGACTGGACACGTGCAATCATCATGTCCTCCACCTGGGCTGCAGTGGACTGACGGCAGGCCAGGAAGGAATAAGTAGCATCCTGAGGGAAACAGAGGAGGAGAAGGGGAATCGCAGCAAGGCTGATGACAGCGAAGGCAGGGAAAAAGGGGCAGAGAAATGAGGGGTCAACTGAGTAACCACGAAACACTACGCCTGTAATCCCAGTGCTTGGGAGGCTAAGACAGCAGAATCCCAGGTTGGAGGCCAGCCTCAGCAACTTAGTGAGACCCTGTTTCAAAATAAAGAGTAAAATACAGACGGGGGTGTAGCTTGGATGTAGAATGCCTTTGGGTTAAAACTCCAGTACCAAAAAAAAAAAAAAAAAAAAAGAGCCAGGTGTGGTGATACATGCATGTAATTCCAGTACTTAGGAGGCCAGTTCCAGAAACTTAGGGAGATCCTGTCTCAAAATAAAAAGTAAAATAAAGATGAGGGTGTAGCTCAGTAGAATGCCCCTGAGTTCAATCCCCAGTACTGCAAAAAAAAAAAAAAAGGCAAGATATAAATTTATATATGCTATATGACTAAACTTATGAAAATGCATTAAAAAAAAGGCTAGAAGACCAAAAATACAGCCAGCCAGGCACAGTGGCACATGCTTGTAATCCCACTACTTGGAAGGCTGAGATAAAAGGATCAGAGGTTCAAGTCCATCCTCTACAATTTAGCAAGACCCCCGTTTCAAAATTAAAGATAAAAAGAATGGCCAGGCATGGTGGTGCACACTTGTAATCCCAGTACTTGGGAGGCTAAGACTGGAGGATCCAGGTTCACGGCCAGCCTCAGCTACTTAGTGAGGCCCTCCGCAACTTAGTGAGACCCTGTTTCAAAAATAAAGAATAAAAAAGGGGTGTAGCTTGGAGGTAGAATGCCCCTGAGTTCAATCTGGGGTACTGGGGTACCAAAAAAAAAAAAAGATAAAGATAAAAAGAATGGGAAGAAGATCAGAGGAAAATGCTGCTAATACAAAAAATTAAAATTAAAAATGTAGCATGAGCCAGGCGTGGTGGCGCACGCTTGTAATCCCAGCATTCGGGAGGCTGAGACCGGAGGATCCGGGTTCGCGGCCAGCCTCAGCTATCTAGTGAGGCACTCTGCAACTTAGTGAGACCCGGTTTCAAAATAAAGAATAAAAAATAGGGCTGGGGATATAGCTCGGAGTTAGAATGCCTCTGGGTTCAATCCCCAGTACCGAAAAAAAAAAAAAAAAAAAAAAATGTAGCATGAACATGGCCCTGAGTTTAATCCCCAGGACCACAAAGATAGATAGATAGATAGATAGATAGATAGGTAGAGATAGATAGATGGATATTGAAATGCTAATGACTGGTTATCTCTGGGATTTTTGAATAATAAATGGATTCTTTTTTGTTACTTTGTTGTTTGCTACAATTTATAAACTTCTTACAATTACAAGAAATTTTTTAAAATAGGGCCCATTGCAATGGTATGTGCCTTGTAATCCCAGCACTTGGGAGGCTGAGACAGGAGAATCACCAGTTCAAGGCTAGCCTCAGCAATTTAGTGAAACCCTGTTTCAAAATGTAATAAAAAGCCAAGCGGGCATGGTGGCGCATGCTTGTAATCCCAGCATTCGGGAGGCTGAGACCGGAGGATCCGGGTTCGCGGCCAGCCTCAGCTACCTAGTGAGGCACTCCGCAACTTAGTGAGACTCGGTTTCAAAATAAAGAATAAAAACTAGGGCTGGGGGTGTAGCTCGGAGGTAGAATGCCCCTGAGTTCAATCCCCAGTACCGCAAAAAAAAAAA
>PVLC010047100.1:0-11206 GCA_004027655.1 Graphiurus murinus
TGGGACAGCTGTCTGAGCATTCTCTCCAGACTAGGCCTCCTGGCCCTCCTGCACAGGGAGGCGTTCTGCTAGACAGCCAACCCTAAGTCCCCTCCAGCTCTAACCTAGAAGTGTCTCTCTGGAGAGACATAAGGGTCCCGTTGCCTGGCTAGGTCTGTCAAACACTAGGAAAGGGCAGGTGAGGCCCATGGAACTCCAGGGCATTGTCATAGGCTAAAGGTGGTCCAAGCCGGAGGCAAAGGCAAGGACTGGCAGGGTGGGGACCACCACCTGCTCACCAATGCGCACGGAATGGGTGACCTCCTGCAGCCTGTGCAGCAAGGTGCGCCCGAGCTGGCGCACGCGTTCCAGGTCGTCCTTCATGGAGTAGCTCAGGTCCATGAGGTAGTACAGGTCGACCGGGTACCCCGCAGCTCGGAGGAAGCGGACCTGGAGCCTCTGGGGCTCCCCTGGGCAGGGGAAGAAGAGGGTGCAGGTCAGCCGAGTGTTTTCGAATCCCAGCCCAAACCTGCACCCAGGCCGCGCAGCCGGGACTCACCCGGCCGTAGCACCACCCGGACCCGCTGCGGCGCCAGCTGGGTGGCTCCCTCGCCGCGGACGCCCTGGCTGAGCGGCCGGTCCTGCAGCACCTCCTGCCGGCCGCGAGGCTCCTCCAGCTCCTGCGCGGGGCAGCCCCGAGCCAGCAGCTCTTCCCGCCGTGCGCAGCGCCGCGCCTCCGCCTCCCCCGAGACGGTGAAGTTCTGCGTGGCCAGGGAAGGCTGTTGAGACCCCAGCCTCGGGGCGACTCAGCCCCGCTCCCAAAACCACCTGTAAACTTGGCTACCTCAGCCGCGCGTGGTGGCGCTTGCTTGTACTCCCAGTACTTGGGAGACTGAAACAGGAGGATCACAGGTTCGAGGCCAGCCTCAGCAACCTAGTGAGGCCCTCCTCAATTTAATGAGACCCTGTTTCAAAATAAAAATAAAAATAAAAATAAAAAGGAAACCGGGCGTTTGGGAGGCTGAGACCGGAGAATCAGGGTTCGCAGCCAGCCACTTAGTGAGACCCTGTTTCAAAATAAAGAATAAAAATAGGGCTGGGGGTGTAGCTCGGAGGTAGAATGCCCCTGAGTTCAATCCCCAGTACCACAAAAAAATAAAATAAAAAATAGGGCTGGGGGTGTAGCTCAGAGGCAGAATGCTGTGGGTGTCTCTAGTCGCCTGTCCCCTCTGCTCTCAGTCAACTCCATGAGCCCCTCCTCTCCCTTCCACTCTTCCTTCCACAGCTACCCTTGAACCCTGACCCTTTCTTCCTTCTCAGATCCCACTTCCTACAGCAGCCCCCTACGCTTATCTTGACTCCCCGTCCCCTGCCTCCCACCCTTCCCCTCCCCCTAGACCCACAGACTTCCTGTTGAGATCTTAAGGACCTCACTACCACCATGCAAAAAAGGACTTCCTAGTCCAAAGTCCCTGCATGCTCAGACCAAACTGGGGAGAGGGTCAGGCTAAGACCCACAGTTCTTGGGAAGGAGGATGAGAGGGGCAGAAGAGGAGACCTCTCCTGTCACCCACACAGTGTGTGTGGTGCCTCTGCACAGCCTGGGAAGCCACAGGGGAAGGAAATGGTTAGGGTGGCTTTTCAGCTGGCAGGGGTGCCAGGTCTGGGGATTGGAGGAGGCAGACACAGTCCCGACTATCCAAGAGCCCTATGTCCCCAGCCACAGCCTGGCACCTTTACCGGTATCTCTACTCCCCCACACCCACCACGGTCTCTGAGTCTATGTCTACCCTTCCTATCCCCCCAAACTCATCATGTGCCTTCCTCTCTGGCCCTCTTAGCAACTGTAGCTGACTCCCAAGAGGTCATCCTGGTCTCTTACCCAGGGCTTGCACTGATCTAACTCTGTCTCCCCATGAGAGAGCTGGTTGTGCCTCCACCCCCCAGCCCAGGTAGCTGTTGGTGCTCTGCTGCAGGTCCTGCCTCTTTAAGTCATGAACAAAGAACAGCCTTGCCTGGCCATCTAGTGTCCTCCTTGGCCACTTAGGTGGTTCAAGCCTTCTTTTTTTTTTTTTTTTTTTTTTTTTTGGTGGTGGTACTGGGGATTGAACTCAGAGGCATTCTACCTTCGAGCTACACTCCCAGCCCAATTTTATTTCTTATTTGGAAACAGGGTCTCACTAAGTTGATGAGAATCTCACTACTTGTCCTCAAACCTGTGATCCTCCTATCTGAGCCTCCCAAGTACTGGGATTACAAGCGTACGCCATCATGCCCGGCTAGGTTCAAGCCTTCTTAGGACTCCTTGCCCCTCTTCCATCTGAAGTCCACAGGCTTTTGGAAGCCTTCCCTTTGTTCCACTAGCCAGAAACAGGCCGCTACACATCCTGGAACATAATAAACCTCACCCAGACTCAGACTCAGAAACCCAATCACACATTTTCTGCTATGAACTGAATTGTCCCCTCAAATCCCTAAGCTGAAGCCCTAACCCTCAATGTGAGGGATTTGCAGACCCCGTCATTGGGAGGTACTTAGGTTTATTTATTTATTTTTCGCGGTACTGGGGATTGAACTCAGAGGCATTCTACCTCCGAACTACACCCCTAGCCCTATTTTTTATTCTTTATTTTGAAACAGGGTCTCACTAAGTTTCGGAGTACCTCACTAGGTAGCTGAGGCTGGCCGCAAACCTGGATCCTCCAGTCTCAGCCTCCCAAAAGCTGAGATTACAAGCGCCCAGTTTGGGAGGTACTTAGATTTAGATGAGGTCTCGAGAGTGGGACCCTCACGATGGGACTAGTGCCTTTATAAGAGGAGACACCAGCAAACATGTTCCTTCTCTCTCTACCATTTGAGGACAGCAAGAAGGTGGCCAGTCTGTAAGTCAGGAAGACAGCCCTTATCTGAGAAACAAATCAGCCAGCACTTTGATCTTGGATTTCCCAGCCTCCCAAGTTATAAGAAATAAATTGCTTAAGCCACCCAGTCTATGGGATTTTGTTACGGCAGCCCAAACTGGCCAGCACACTCATTTTCTCACATGCATACATGCACAACAGGCCCTTCTACCTATACACAAGCATGAAGTCACACAAGCACACCCTCCTCTGAATTCATGGTCACAAGTCCTCTCCATATATGCACAAATAAACAGAAATATGCACAGGAGACATGTATGCATGTGAATGCAAACTCACATGATCACACACAGAATTCCTATGTGCACAAATTCATGGAATTGCAGAATATACCCAGGAAAATCACACATGTACCCACACGGCTGCACACACACACACACACACACACACACACACACACACACACACAGAGTTCAAAGGCCTATCTTTACCAGTTGCTTGCACCACGCACAGCTGGGGTGTGAGAGGATGCACTCCTGGCAGGAGGGGGCTGGTTGGCAAGACCCTGGTAGGGACAGGTCAGGATCCCCCCGTTCTGTGGCATCCCCTGGAAATGGGATCTTGGCGTCCAATTCACTCTCACCTCCTCCCAGGGCCAGCAGGAAAACAAGAACCATTGATAAAACCACCATGGCCTGCAACAGGATATAAAGAGGGACACATGGGTCCTCAGGGAGGACCCCCAAACTCTCAGTCCTCAAAACCTAGCTTGTGGTTGCCACTCTGTCTCAACTTTTTATCTCTTCTCATGTTTCACATTCCTCCTATGAATTCAACAGTTTTTTCAAAGTAGCAGGAAGAAGCAGGTACCAGGCTAGGGTTGGGGCCTCAGAGAAGACCTGTCCTTCCTGTGTGCAGATTTCTCGTGGCCAGGCAGACAAAGTGGCCAAGAAAGGGTAGGGGCGGGGCCTGGAGGCACTGAGGGCGGCACCCAGATTCTAAACTGTAATGGATTCTGTCCCACCTCGGTCACTCACTGGCTGTGTGCACTTCAGGCTTTCCTTCTGGGCTTCCGTCTCCACATCTGTAAAGGGAAGGAGTTGAAAAAATTATCTGACAACCTGGGCAGTAGGTTCAATTCCCAGTATCACAACTTAGTGAGACCCTGTTTCAAAATAAGGAATACAAGCCGGGCGTGGTGGTGCACACTTGTAATCCCAGCATTTGGGAGGCTGAGACCGGAGGATCCGGGTTCGCGGCCAGCCTCAGCTACCTAGTGAGGCACTCGGCAACTTAGTGAGACCCTGTTTCAAAATAAAGAATAAAAAATAGGGCTGGGGGTGTAGCTCGGAGGTAGAATGCCCCTGAGTTCAATCCCTAGTACCGCAAAAAATAAATAAATAAAAAATAAAGAATACAAAATAGGGCTGGGGATGTAGCTCGGAGATAGAATGCCCCTGGGTTCAATCCCCACTATAGAAAAAAAATAGAGAGAGAGAAAATAGGAGCCCGGTGTAGTGGCACACGCTTGTAATCCCAGTATTTGGGAGGCTGAGACAGGAGGATCACAGGTTCATGGCCAGCCTCAAGTACTTAGTGAGGTCCTCCACAACTTAGTGAAACCCTGTTCCAAAAATAAAGAATAAGGAGCCGGGCGTGGTGGCGCACGCTTGTAATCCCAGCATTTGGGAGGCTGAGACCTGAGGATCCGGGTTCGATGCCAGCCTCAGCTACCCAGTGAGGCACTCCACAACTTAGTGAGACTCGGTTTCAAAATAAAGAATAAAAAATAAGGCTGGGGGTGTAGCTCGAAGGTAGAATGCCTCTGAGTTCAATCCCCAGTACCAAAAAAAAAAATAAAATAAAATAAAATAAAGAATAAGCCTGACATGGTGGTGCATGCTTGTAATTCCAGTACTTGGGAGGCTGAGACCAGAGGATCCGGGTTCGTGGCCAGCCTCAGCTACTTAGTGAGGCCCTGTTTCAAAATAAAGAGTAAAAAAATAGGACTGGGGGTGTAGCTCGGAGGTAGAATGCCCCTGGGTTCAATCCTCCGTACCACAAAAAATTAAAATTAAAAATTAAAAAAAATAAGCCAGGTGTGGTAGCGCATGCCTGTAATCCCAGTACTTGGGAGGCTGAGATAGGAGGATCACAGGTTCAAGGACAGCCTCAGCAAATAAAATCAGTTGGGAGGCTGAGACCGGAGGATCGGGGTTCAGGGCCAGCCTTAGTCACTTAATGAGGTAGAATGCCCCTGAGTTCAATCCCTAGTACCATAAAGAAAATAAAAAGAAAGAAAGAATAAATGAAAGAAAAAAGAATGAAAGAAAGAAAAAGAGAAGCCAGGTGTGGTGGCGCACGCTTGTAATCCCAGCATTTGGGGGGCTGAGACCGGAGGATCTGGGTTCGAGGCCAGCCTCAGCTACCTAGTGAGGCACTCCACAACTTAGTGAGACCTGGTTTCAAAATAAAGAATAAAAAAAAAATAGGGCTGGGAGTATAGCTCGAAGGTAGAACGCCCCTAAGTTCAATCTCTAGTACCGCAAAAAAAAAGAAAGAAAGAAAGAAAATAAAAATAGGGCTGGGGGTGTAGTTTGGAGGTAGAATGCCTCAGGGTTCAATCCCTAGTACAATAAATAAATGAAATTATGTGGGACCCTAAATAGCCTAAACAGTCTTGAAAAATAAGAACAAGCCAGGGTGGGCGTTGTGGCCCACGCTTGTCATCCCAGCATTTGGGAGGCTGAGACAGGAGGATCCAGGTTCACGGCCAGCCTCAGCTATCTAGTGAGGCCCTCCACAACTTAGTGAGACCCTGTTTCAAAATAAAGAATAAAAAATAGGGCTGGGGGTATAGCTCAGAGGTAGAATGCCCCTGAGTTCAATCCCCAGTACCGCAAAAAAAAAAAAAAAAAAGAACAAGCCAGGCGTGGTGGCACACGCTTGTAATCCCAGTACTTGGGAGGCTGAGACAGGAGGATCTGGGTTCACAGCCAGCCTCAGCTACTTAGTGAGGCCCTCTGCAACTTAGTGAGACCCTGTTTCAAAATAAAGAATAAAATAGGACTGGGGGTGTAGCTTGGGGGTAGAATGCTCCTGAGTTTAATCCCCGGTACCATCACCCCCCCAAAAAAAAAAATAATAAAGGCACATCAATAAAAACAGTGTGGTACTGGCATAAGGACAAATATATAAATAATGGAATAACCCAGTGCAGGTTCGAGGCCAGCTTAGGCAAGTTATTGAGACCCTGTTTCAAAATAAAAAATAAGATGGTGTGGTGGTACACCCCTGTAATTCCTGTACTTGAGAGGCTGAAACAGAAGGATTGTGGGCTCGAGACCAGCTTCAGCAGGTAATGAGATTCTCATCAGCCTAGCAAGACTCTGTTTCAAAAGAAGAAATAAAATTGAAGCTGGGTATGGTGGCGCACGCTTGTAATCTTAGTACTTGGGAGGTTGAGACAGGAGGATCACAGGTTCGAGGCCAGCCTCAACTACTTAGTGAGGCCCTCTGCAACTTTGTGAGACTCTGTTTCAAAATAAAGAATAAAAAATAGGTCTGGGGGTATAGCTTGGAGGTAGAATGGCCCTGGGTTCAATCCCAAGCACCGCAAAAAGAAAAAGAAATAAAATTGAGCTGGAGGTGTAGGTCAAAGGTAGAATGCCTCTCGGTTCAATCCCCAGTATCACAAAAAAATAAAATAAAATAAAATAAATAAATAAAAATAAGCTGGGCATGGTGGTGCATACCTGTAATCCCAGCACTTAGGAGGCTGTGACAGGAGCATTACAGGTTTAAGACCATCCTCAGTACTGTATTGTGACTCTCAGCAACCTAGTGAAACCCATTTTTTCAAAATGAAAAAATAAAATAAAAAGGGCTAGGGATTTAGGTCAGAAATAGGATGCCCCTGGGTTTAACCCCCCTAGTACCACAAGAAAAAAGAAAGGGCTGAGGATTAACTTGGAGGTAGAAGGCCCTGGGTTCAATTCCCAATACCAAAGGGGGGGAAAAAAAGCAGATGTTGATAAGTATTTGGAGAAACTGGGATTTTTATACATTATTATTAGTAACATAACATGGTACAACTACTGTGAAAAACAGTTTAGTTCGAAGTTAAACACAGAATCACCTTGTGATTGATCTATCAATTCTACTCCTAGGTGTATAACCCCCCCCCTCCAAAAAAATGAAAGCAGATGTTCAAGCAAAAACTTGTACAACATTCACAGAAGTTCTATTCACCATAGCTAACAGGTGGGAAACAATCCAATTGTCTATCGATTGATGAATGGGTAAACAAAAAGGTGGCATATCCACACAATAGAATATTTGGTCAAAAAAATCAAAGAAGTACTGCTACATGTACAACGTGGGTAAGTCTCCTCCACTCCCTGGTGGTACTAGGGATTGAACACAGGGGCATTCTACCTCTAAGCTATACCCTCAGCTTTTTGTGTGTATGTGGTACTGGGGATTGAACCCAGAGGCATTCTACCTCTGAGCTACACCCCCAGTCCTATTTTATTTTTATTCATTTATTTATTTATTTATTTTTGTGGCACTAGGGATTGAACCCAGCAGCATTCTACCTCTGAGCTACACCCCCAGCCTTATTTTATTTTTATTTGGAAACAGGATCTTGCTAGGTTGATGAGAGTCTCACTTCTTGCTGAGACTGTCCTCCAATCTGCAGTCCTCCTGTATTAGCCTCCCAAGTACTGGGAGTACAAACATGCTCCACCATACCCGGCTCTTTTTTTTTTTAATTTTGAAATAGGGACTCATTAAATTGTGGAGGTCTTCACTGAGTTGCTGAGGCCTGCCTCAAACCTACGATCCTCCTGTCTCAGCCTCCCAAGTACTTGGATTACAAGCATGATTCACCACTCCCAGCAACTCCCCAGCCCTTTTCTTTTGTGTGTGTGTGTGTGTGTGTGTGTGTGTGTGTGTGTGTGTGTGTGTGTGTGTGTGTGTTACTGATGATGAAACCCAGGGGCATTCTACCTCCGAGCTACACCCCCAGCCCTATTTTTTTTTTTTTTTGATACTGGGGATGGAACCCAGGGGCATTCTACCTCCGAGCTACACCCCCAGCCCTATTTTTTTATTCTTTATTTTGGAACAGGGTCTCACTAAGTTGCGGAGGGCCTCACTAAGCAGCTGAGGCTGGCCGTGAACCTGGATCCTCCAGTCTCAGCCTCCCAAATGCTGGGATTACAAGCATGCACCACCACGCCCGGCTCTATTTTTTATTCTTTATTTTGAAACAGGGTCTCACTAAGTTGGAGAGGGTCTCACTAAGTAGCTGAGGCTGGCCATGAACCTGGACACTCCTGTCTCATCCGCCCAGGTATTGGGATTACAAGCATGCGCCACCACGCTCGATTGTAGCCCTGTTTTATTTTTTATTTTGAAACAGGGTTTCACTAAGTTGCTGAGGGCCTCAATAAGTTGCTGAGGCTGGCTTTGAACCTGAGATCTTCCTGTCTGAGCCTCCTAGTACTGGGATTATAGGCTTGCACCAGCATGCCCAGCACCTCATGTATTTTACTTTCTTTTTGTGGCATTGAGGATTGAACCCAGGGACACTTTACTTTCAAGCTACACTCCCAGCCTTATTTTATTTTTATTTTTGAATCAGGGTCTTAGTAGGTTGATTAGAGTCTCAGTACTTGCTGAAGCTGTCCTCGAACCTTCGGTCCTCCTGTCTCAGCCTCCCAAATACTGGGATTACAGCAATGTGCTACCACACCTGGCGCCTCATGTTTTTTTTTTTTTTTGTTGTTGTTGTTGTGGTACCAGGGATTGAACCCAGGGTCATTCTACTTCCGAACTACACTGGTGCCCATCCTTTTTTTTTTTTTTTTTTTTTGGTACTGGGGATAGAACCCAGGGGCATTCTACCTCTGAGCTATACCCTCAGCCCTATTTTATTCTTTTATTTGGAAACAGGATCTCACTAAGTTGCAGATGGCCTCACTGAGTTGCTGAGGCTGCTCTCAAACCTGCGAACCTCCTGTCTCAGCCTCCCAAGTACTGGGATTACAAGCATGTGCCACCAAGACTGGCTCCCAGCCCTATTTTTTTTTTTTTTTTTTTTTGGCGGTACTGGGGATTGAACTCAGGGGCATTCTACCTCTGAGCTATACCCTCAGCCCTATTTTTTATTCTTTATTTGAAACAAGGTCTCACTAAGTTGAGGAGGGCCTTACTAAGTAGCCGAGGCTGGCTGTGAACCCAGATCCTCTGATCTCAGCCTTCCAGGTACGCACCACCACACTCGGCTCCTATTTTTTTATTCTTTATTTTGAAACAGGGTCTCATTAAGTTGCAGAGGGCCTTACTAAGTAGCTGAGGCTAGCTGTGAACCTGCCATCCTCCGGTCTCAGCTTCCCAAGTACTGAGATTACAAGCATGTGCCACCATGCCCGGCATGTATTTTCTTTTCTTTTTTTTTGTGTGTGTGTGGTACTGGGTATTAACTCAGAGGCATTCTACCTTCAAGCTACAACTCCAACCCAATTTTATTTCTTATTTTGGAAACAAGGTCTTGCTAGGTTGATGAGATGTCTTTGAACCTTCGATCCTCCCGTCTCAGCCTCCCAAATGCAGGGATTACAGGAGTGAGTATGCAACCACACCCGGCTCTTGTATTTCCTTTTAACCACTTCTCTTGGAGATCTTTCTACCAGAAAAAATAAACAACCTCCTTATTTATTTTTATAGCCATGCAGCTTTTCATTGAGTGGGCACACCATGTCGTAATCAGTCCCTAAATTTTGGGGGGACTGAGGATGCAGCTCAGTGGTAAAGTGTTTGCCCAGCATGTGTTCAGGTGAATCTGTAGGATAAATAAATCCCTGGAAGAGGATGTGCAGGGTCAATAGAAAAGTATCATTTGCAATATTGTTGAGTATTGCCATCATAATCTCCACCAGTTCACTTTGCCATCAGCAGCATATGCTAAAGGATCACCAACACCTTGCCATAAAGTGTCTGCGTCCTCCTCTGCCTGGGCCGACTCAGGTCCAGATGCTCTACAGGCAGTGTGGAGAAGGGGTAGGATGCCAAGTCTTGAATGTTCCCATACTGCTCCCCTCCCCCATGACCTAAGGCAGGTGCAGTATATAACAGAGCCTCCACCCCTGGGGAGAGGCCAGCCTAGGGCTCAGCCTCAGTGTAACCTCAGTTCTGCTGGCTCTGCATGCTGTGGTCAGGGAGGCTAGAGCTGCTGCAGCACAAAGCCCAGTTTTGACTCATCTCGCAGGTGGGGCCCCCACGGCCACACCAGTTCCCAAGATAGAGCAAACTCAGAGGAGACCTCAAGCCCTTTTGTCTCCCCTAAGTGGGGCCCTGGACTCCTGGACGGCCTCACCCCCCTTTCTTTCAACTCTTCCCCCATCTTCCCACCTAGGGGACCCATGCACACTGCAACCTCTTCTCTGTCATCTTTCTCCCCTTCCTATTTGAACATTCAATTACATCTCTTTGCAGCTTTTCTCTTCTCTAGTTCTCCACAGTTGTTTTACTTCCTTTTACTCTCCAATCCTAACCATAGAATGGAGGGCTCTCCTACATGAATTCCTGATTTTACAAAAAGAAAGTGGTAAACCCAGGTCACATGGTGAACAGGAAGCAGAGCAGGGATTGTGAGGAGTCAGCCTTTTGATCGTTCGGTTTCCTCTCCTCCAACCCCAGTGCCATCACTAACACAAATTATCTTCTTTCCACTGGCCCAGCAGGCTCAACCTAATCCTGCTTCTCTGTCCTTGTGGGCTTTCTTCAGTCTTCCCTTGCTTCCCTAGGACCAAATGCTTGTTCCATTTTCCTGGACTCAGTTCCAACTCCAATATACACCCTGTTGGCCCCTGTTGTGATGTGATTTTGCTGTTGTTTTTCTTCTGAATCTAAGTAAAATCTTTTTTCCAGTGCTGAGGATTGAACCTAAGGTCTTGTGCATGCTACACCTGTGCTCTACTGCTGAGCTACCTTCCCTAAATTGATATTTCAATTCTTGTGTGTGTGTGTGTATACTGGATTGAACCAAGAAGTATTCTACCTCTGAGCTATACCCCCAGCCCAATTTTTTATTTTTATTTTGAAACAGGGTCTTGCTAGGTTAATGAGAGTCTCACTATTTTCTGTTTTTTTGTTTTTGTTTTTTTTTTTTTGCAGTACTAGGGATTGAACTCAGGGGCATTCTACCTCCGAGCTATACCCCCAGCCCTATTTTTTATTCTTTATTTTGAAACCGAGTCTCACTAAGTTGCGGAGTGCCTCACTAGGTAGCTGAGGCTGGCCGCGAACCCGGATCCTCTGGTCTCAGCCTCCCGAATGCTGGGATTACAAGCGTGCGC
>PVLC010047101.1:0-11220 GCA_004027655.1 Graphiurus murinus
TTTTTTTTTTTTCTTTCAGTACTTTCAAGATGTTGTTCCATTGACTTCTGGCTGTTCCATTTCTATGGAGAAATAAAAGAACAGAAACAGACTATGCATACAATAAAAAACAAAAAGGCTGTAGGGGCTACATTACTACATTAATATCATACAGTATGGACTTTGGACAAGGATTGTCAGAGACATAGAAGACCATCTCATAATGATAAAGGTATCACCATAAAGATGACATAATCCTAGAGTGGGACACTGGAACAGAAAGAAGCAGGAGGGATGGATTGCCGAAGGGTGTAAGAGGAGACTTCGGGGATGACAGATCTCTTCATGCCATGATTGCTGTGATGCTTTCATAGGTGTATATGTAATAGGTGCAGTTTATTATATGTCATTTTACCTCAGTATATCTATTAAAGAAATTGATTTAATAAGAGAGATAATAAGCCGGGCGTGGTGGTGCACGCTTGTAATCCCAGCATTCGGGAGGCTGAGACTGGAAGATCCGGGTTCGCAGCCAGCCTCAGCTACCTACTGAGGCACTCCGCAACTTAGTGAGACTCGGTTTCAAAAATAAAGAATAAAAAATAGGGCTGGGGGTATAGCTCGAAGGTAGAATGCCCCTGAGTTCAATCCCCAGTTCCGCAAAAAAAAAAAAAAAAAAAAAAAAGAGAGATAATAACTTGGATATTATTCAAATTATTCAAAGAAAAATCTTTTAAAGGACTTTAAAGTGATTAAAGGTGATATTTCTAAACTGATAATAAGAAAATGCATTTTATAGGATAAATATGTGTAAATTCTTATTATTTTATTTTATTATAATATATAATTTATGTTTTATGTCAGTTTAATTACACTACCAGCCTAAGAACATAAAACCCACTCAGGACCATTACTATGATTTGGATAAGTGTTCCCCAAAAGCCCATATGTTGAAGACCTGGTCCCCAGCCCCACGGTGGTCTTGGGAGGGAGTGGATTCTTTAAGATGTGGAACCTAGTGGAGATGTGGGTGTGCTTTTGATAGGCATACTGGAGCTCCTCCTTCTCTCTGACATTCTAGCCATAAGGTGGGTGGATTTTTCTCTGTCATGTGCTCCTGCCAGGATGTGCAGTCTTGGCACAGGCTCAAAAGCAATGGGACTAGCCAATCAGAAACTGAAACCTCCTGAACTGTGAACCAAAATAGACCTTTTTTCTTAATAAGTTTATTTATCTCAGGTATTTGCTGCAGTGGTAGTATTTGTTAATCTGCACTAAAATTAAATTTTCATTTTTGACATTTTTCTTTCAGTCATACAAGAATCACAGCTCTGCACATTTGAAAAACATTATAAATGAAGGTACATTTGTCAAGGAAAGAGGCTATAACATATTTTATTTGACAGTTATCCCCCAATCAGAAAGCATTCCAGAAACACTTGTGCTGTTTGAGCTCAGGGGACTTGGCTTATTGTACTCCTGCCTACTAGATCAAGAGATGGTGAGATCCCAGGATCTCAAACATTGTACTCCCCTTATGCCATAGCTACACCCTTTCCCAGATTCCCCCAGAGGTCTGTATGCAGAAAGGACAAGGTTAGGCAAATATATACTCTTTATTACTATGAGACTTTTTCTCCAGACTCTCCACGGAGATGTGTGTTGCACACTAAGATGCTCCCCCACCTAGGCTAGAACCAGGTTCTGTTGGATGTCCTTTAGTGCTCATCTTATATCTTCTTGACCTATTTTTGTTCCCAGAACTGGTACCCCCCCAAAATGTGGGAAGATGTAGCCTAGCAGTCTCTTGATTCAGCTGCATCATGACTCTCTTGCTTTCTGTCAGACTTCTTCTGTCAGCTATGCAGGATGTCTTCAGGAGCTATCTCAGCCAATCTGGTCCACTTGAAAGAATTCCTGATAGTATCTAGGTATGGGGGTACACACCTATAACCCCAGTACTTGGAAAGTTGACAGGAGAATCACAAGTTTGAGGCCAGCCTCTGCTACTTAGCATGACTCTGTTTCAAAATAAAAAATTAAAATGGCTGAGTGTGTAGGTTGGAAGTAGAATCCTACTGGGGGTTCAATCCCCAGTAACCTCCCCCCAAAATCTCTGATAAATAGAAGAACAGGAATTTGAGAATAAAATATTTTCCTCTTCTGTCTCTTCAGCAGGTGTTCTAAGGCACATTCTATATAGTTCTTGTCTCACCTGCCTTGTAGTGGAGAGAGAACATCCCAAGAGACCCTAAATCTCAAGAGACATGTAAGTGGAGTCAGGAATAAAGTGAGGACTCTGGCATTCTCTCTAGACAAAGCCAGCAAGTTATACGTCTTTTATCCCTCTAATATTTAGCTAACATGGCTATTTATAAGTATGTATTGAAAAAGTAAAAATGAGGAGCACAGTAGGGTGAAAATAAGAAAAACTTTATCTAGCATATATTTGATTAGAAATTGTTAAGGATAACCCAATGGATTATCTGTCTAGCAGAATCTGCTTTAAAAATATTTAAAATTTGGAGCCCAGCGAAACACCATGTGTAGTATTTGGCTTCTAATCAGAATTCTATTGAAATAAGCCTATTATTCTTCCACAATGAAAATTTTTATTTACATCTTCTCTCTGTGAACAAAATGTTAGCAAGGGTGAGCAAGGGTTGATTGGAGGCGAGAGAAGTATAGTAGGAGGGAACCTGAATAAATGCTGGCAAGGGCTCCCTTCCTGCTGACTTCACTATTTTCAAAAGGCAAAAGGAAAAGTACTGAGTTTATTCAGTGGAATATGTAATGGTTTTTAAAGAGCTTAGTCTCAGTGTATAAACATTGACAAGGGCTATTGACATTAATTTACTTGAATAGATGGAAGCATAGTGACACTTTTATTCAAGCATATTATAAACAATAAATTCCATGAATATTTATTGCAAAACCTACCAAATTCTAATTCTTTACAGTGCATTGTTCGTCTGAAATTTCGGTGTCCTAAAGTCATAACACAGTCAGAGCCTGGAATGCCTGGTATAAATATTTACTGAATGAATTATAACCAGGAGAGGTTGCCCCACTATCCTGACTCTTTCTGGTAACATCAAGGCTTTCCTTCCAGTATCACCACACCTACAGGGACTCTAGGAGGTCCCAAAGGAGAAGGATCTTCCCTCAGAGGATCCCATTCTCCAATAGGAAAGGACTTTACTGGTATTCTGTTAATAAGAAGGTATTCACATAAGGCATTAAATTGAATGCCACAGTGTGGATTAACCTCACAAATATTATGGTAAGTGAAAAAGGTCAAACACAAAAGATCATATACTATATAACTCTATTTATATAAAACATCCAGAATAGGAAAATCCATAAAAACGAAAATCTGCCTACTGGTTTCTGAGGGTTAAAGGGATGTATGAGTAAGAGTGAAGGCATGATGGGTATGAAGTTTTCTTTTGGGGTGATGAAGATACCTATGAACTAGATAGAGGTGATGGTTGTACAATACTGTGAGTACACTAAATGCCACTGAATTGTGTTCTGTGAAGTAGTTAATGTTTATGCTTTATGAATTTTACCTCAAAAAATGTTAATCTGATTATCATAAATGTAAAGATATCTATGGACTCTCAATTTAACTTTATTGATCAATATGTAGATCTATATGCTAACAAAAAAAATTTGTTCATTTCACAAATTCCCTAGAAAACATTTAAATGAATGCCAAACTCTAGCTTTCTTTTTTTTTTAAATTGAATTTATACCCTTTTATTTCCTTTTTTTTTTTCATTTTTCATTTTTTAATTTTTTTAGCATGGATTTTTATACATTTCTTGGGTACAACAGGGTTAATCACACATCTTTGTTGGGTACAAGCTACTACAGGTAAAGACATCCATGCACACATTTCTCATTAACCCTTCCCCAATTTCCACCCCCCTCCCTCCTTCTCCAGGTCAGTTTAGTGATTGACTTTGACGTGATCTTGTAAGTACATCATGCTCATTAGGGTGTCCCCCCTCCTCCCATTACCTTCCATTAAGTCAAATTCTTTGTTCACCTAAGAATTCTCTTTCATCTGGAGTCCCTCATGTCCCATTTTCTCCCTAGCTTCCACATATTAGGGAGAGCATTTGATTTTTAACTTTTTGTGACTGACTAATCTCACTTAACATAATGTTTTCCAGTTCCCTCCATTTCCTCGCAAATAACATGATTTTGTTCTTCTTTATGGCTGAGTAAAATTCCATTGTGTACATATCCCACAGATGAATGGATTACAAACTCTAGCTGTCTAATAAATAGCATAAATGAATATTTTACACTCAAAGTTCAAAATCTTGTGTCAAAATCACTGCCTGGCTAGATCACAACCTTAAACTATTGTAACACAATCTTTATCCAATCCTAATTGAGACTTTTTATTGAAATAATTACCTTTAACTCTCCTCTAAACCTTTATTACTATCCTGTGTTCATTCTCTTTAGTTTCAGTTATTACTAAAAGGAATCTGTCAGGGCAGTGCTCCCCGCCCCCTTACCAGTCAGTTTAGCCTTCTCTTATCATCAAATTGTTCTGGTGAAATTTGCAGAAGGCCCTGTTTAATGATATAGTAGGCCCCATCAAGAAATAAGTAAGGAAGCCAGGCTCAGTGGTATATGGCTGTAATCCCAGCTACTTGGGGCCCTGAAGCCAGAAGACTGAAAGTTAGAGGCCAGCCTGGACAACTTAGTAAGATTCTGTCTTAAATAAAAAATAAAGAAGCCGGGCGTGGTGGCGCACGCTTGTAATCCCAGCACTCGGGAGGCTGAGACCGGAGGATCCGGGTTCGCGGCCAGCCTCAGCTACCTAGTGAGGCACTCCGCAACTTAGTGAGACTCGGTTTCAAAATAAAGAATAAAAAATAGGGCTGGGGATATAGCTCGGAGGTAGAATGCCCCTGAGTTCAATCCCCAGTACCGCAAAAAAAAATAATAAAAAAAAAAAATAAAGAGCTGGAGATGCATCTCAGTGGTAAAGCACCACTGGGTTCAATGGGTTCAATCCCCAGGACCACAAAAAGAGAGGAAGGGAGTGAGGGAGGGAGAGAGAGAGAGAGAGAGAGAGAGAGAGAGAGAGAGAGAGAGAGAGAGAGAGAGAGAGAGAGAGAGGGAGAGATCCAATAAGACCTCTTCATCACCAAGGCCTAAGGACTCTAGACAGCACACTCTTGGCAGTCTGTAGAGCCTTGCAATTGGTGGGGACAGGGTATCTTTGATCATATCAGTGAGGTAAAAATTATATTGGGTCAAGCTCTGATTATTTTTATTGAGTTTTTAAATGTCAAATTTATTTTGTCTCCTAGTAGTTAGGAATTAGTTTTAGGATTCCTTTCATTATCTGATGAGATTTTTGAACTTTTATTCTTGCTAAAAACCTGCCTTTGTAATAATAATATGTCTTATGTTTGTCCTCATCAGAGTTTTTTGCCTTTAAGGGGAAAGTTCCCAGGGAAAGTGATAGGAGTAGACCCAAAAAGTTTGTTTCCCAAGCTGGTCTTGGGGTCTGAAAAGTTTAGATTTCATTATAAACAGGTATCCTTTGAACAAACTCTTCCCTGTATCACTTAAAATTTCATGTGAGTTCTCCTCTATCTTTTTTTGTTGTTTTATTATTGTTTTGTTTTCTCTGTGGGTATCTGGTTTTGCAAGAGACGTCTTACCAAAACTTTTCCTATCCACAAGCTATACGTGAGATTTGCAGCTGGAGAAGGCACAGCCATTAAGACCTCATAAGGTATGCAAGAATACTTTCAACTGTATGTCCTCAGATTCTTACAGATTAGTCTTGGTCTAAACCTGTATCTGCAACAACTCCAGGTTGGTTTCTGGTTTTTACTCCTATTTATACTATACCTCAGATTTGCGTGCTAATTTATGTCTTTAGTACAATTTCATCCAGGATGTTTTAGAATGAGAGTAGCCATTTGTGACAATTTGACATGAACAGAATTACTCAATTGAAAGGTTCCTTACAGGCAAAAAAAAAAAGAAACAAAATTCCAAATATTTAGTAGTCTATTTTTGTTATTGCTCTTGTTTTGTTTTGTTTGGCATGCAGAAGCTTTAGTTCCAAGAGGAAAAACAATTTTGAATATTGTGTACTGCTGGTTTAAAAAATGGATGGAAGAGGGGACCATGAGCCAAGGAATTCATCTCTAGATGCTGGAAAAGACAAGGAAATAAATTCTCACTTACAGCATCCAGAAGGACCAGCTCTGCAGTCACCTGAACTTGAGTTGAGTGAAATTGATTGGGATTTTCTGTCCTTCAGAATTATAAGAAAACAAATTTGTGTTGTTATAAGCCACCAAGGTTTTGGGAAACTAATATAGTTATTTATATATTCCGTATTCTATTTAGTAGGGGATGCTTGGGATTGAATCAAGGGGCATTCCACCTCCAAGCCACTCCTGCACTTTTTATGTTTTAATTTGAAACAGAGACTCACTAAGTTGTTGAGGACCCTACAGCTGAGGCTTGCCTTATACCTACGATCCTCCTGTCTCAGCCTCCCAAGTACAGGGATTACAGGCACATGTATGTCACTGTGCTCAGTTTCTCTATTCTATTTTTTAACAACTTTTTGATGTATCATTGACTTAGAATAAGTCACATATATTTAACAGTCAATTGGATAAGTTTTGAAATGCCTATATACACCTATAAAACTACCATCACCATGTTCAATCACAACAATTAACACATACATTACTCCCCAAAATTTCCTTTTTCTTTTTGTAATCTCTCCCCATCCCTAGACAATCTCAAAGTGGTAGTATACAGCATATATTCTCTTTTTTCTGACTTTCATTAAGCATAATTATTTCTAGGTTCATTAATTAAACAATAGTGTATTTAAAGTTGTCGTGTGGTGGTGGGGGTACTGGGGATTGAACCCAGGGGTGTTCTATTTCTGAGCTAAACTCCCAACCCTATATTATTTTTCTTTTCTGTTCTTTTTAATTTTCAAACAGGGTCTCACCAGGTTGATTAGAGTCTCACTCCTTGCTGAGGCTGTTCTCAAACCAGTCATCTTTCTATCGCAGCTTCCCAAGTACTAGGATTACAAGCATGCACTGCCACGTCCAGCAGTTTGTTTATTTTTATTGAAGTACTCCACTATATATGTATGCCATATTTTGTCATACATTTATCAGTTAATGGACTTTTCCAGTGTTTGATTGGAACACTGCACAGTTGCAATAAACATTTTTATACAAGTCTTTGTTGGTCATATGGTAAGTGTGTTTTAAGTTTTTAAGAAAACACTAAACTGTCTTCCAAAATGATTATGTCATTTTACATTTCTACAAGCAGACTATGATAGATCCAGTTCCCATGTATCCTTGCTAACAGTGATATAGTCTTTTTAATTTTAGTCATTCTTTTGATTACTATTTGCATGAAATATCATTTTCTACCCTGTTACTTTCAACCTATTTGTGTCTTTGAACCTAAAATTAGTCTCCTATAGACATTACATAGTTAAATAGTGGTTTTCTTGGTTGGTTTGTCGATGTTGTTGCTGTTTTTTATTCACTGCCAATCTTGTTTTCCTGGAGAGTTTAGTCCATTTATATTTAAAGTAATTACTGATATGGCAGGACTTCTGTCATTTAACTAATTGTTTCTATATACCTTATTACTTATTTTGTCCCCCATTTCTTGCATTACTATCTTCTTTTGTATCTAGTTGATTTTTTGTAGTGAAATGTTTACATTTTTCTAATACTTTTTGTATATATTCTTTAGTTATTTCTTTGTAGCTACCATGAGAATTTACTTTAAGGTCATAACATTTTAATATGAATTTATACCAGCTTAACATCAATAATCTATAAACACTCTGCTTTCTGTCAACAATCCTTTCAGCTGTCAACATCACAAAAATATCTCTGTATACACAAAAATATCTCTGTGTCCAAAACTAGAAATCTATATTTTAATTCATTAATGTATTAAATTATTTAGAAAGTGAAGTATAGAGTTGCAAAAGTATGAAGGTTACAATAATACTAGCTTATGGATTAATAATATTTTTAACATATTGGTCTCTAAAAGCATGTAGAAAACAAACGATGGAGTTATTCACCATTGTTATAATGATATAGTTATCCCTCAGTATCTGTGGGAGATTAGTTTCAGGAACCCTGTACAGATAACAAAATCCACAGATGCTGAAGTCCTTTCTATAAAATGGTGTAGTATTTTAACATAACATATATATGCATGTATATATATTCCCTCATATATTTAAGTCATCTCTACATTACATGTACTGCCTAATACAATGTATATGCTATACAAATAGTTGCTATACTATATTGTTTAGGGATTAAAGACAAGAAAAATATTTGTGAATGTTGAATACAGATCCAATATTTATAGAATTTTTTTTTATCCACAGTTGATTGAATCCACAAACATGGAACCTACAGGTATGGAGGACATGGCTGGCTGACTAGCTTTTATAATTTCCCTTTCCTGAGATTTCTATTTCTTCATGCAGCTTCATATTATTATCCTAGTGGCCTTTCATTTTAACCTGCCTGACTCCTTCTAAGCATTCCTCACAGAATAGGTGTTGTAGAAATGAACTCCATTCAGCTTTTGTTTATCTGAGGACATCTTAATTTATCCCTCAATATGGAAGTACAGTTTGGTTTGACAAGTTTTTTCTTTTAGCACTTTAAAAGATCATCTTCTAGCTTCCAAGGTACCTTATGAGAAATATGCAGTTAATTTTATTGACAATCTCTTGTATGTAACAAATCATTTCTTTCTTGCTGCTTTCAAAATTCTCTTGTTTTTGCCTTTTGACATTCTTATTATAATGAACTATGAGTTCATCATTTCTTGGATGTTAATATTGCTGTCTTTCATCAAAGTTGGGAAGTTTTCAGCCATTATTTGTTCATCCTCTCTTCTTCCTTTTCTCCTTCTGTGAGTGCTACAATGTGTGTGTTGGTTGGCTTGATGTATTACACAGGCTCTGTTCATTTTTCTTCAAGCTTTTTCTTTCTGTTCCTCAGAATCATTAATTTTCATTGTCCTATTTTCAAGTTCACTAATTTTTTCCTCTGCCTGTTTAAATTCTTCTAGTAATTTTTTTCATTTTAGTGATTTAATGATAATCATATCATTTACAACTAGAGTGGTTTTTTTTCTTCCTCTCCTATTTAGATACTTTATTTTTTTAAAGCCCTGGTTCTCCATATTGAATTTTGCACTTTTAATCATTTGTTGGTATAAATCCAATACCTGGATGAGTCTATTGAAGAACTGGCTGAAGCATACAACCCAATTTGGGGGTTTGTGTACATTTTCCTTTGAGAGGCATCCAGCTTTTCTTGGCACCAGTTACTTGAAATTAATTAGTTGGTTTCCTGGGTAATTGGACTCAACCATTAGGTGAATCATTATGCTTACCATTATATGGTAAAACAACATAGCAGGCTATAGAGCCATAAATCTAAAACCCCCTATCATATCATCCCTGTGATAAAAAATGGAGTTTCCTATCTTTGCTGAAACAATACCCAGGCCCCTTACAGAGGGGCTGTAGTGGATGGTGTTGATGTTGATTGATTGATTGATTAGAAGTATCTCGCATGGACAATAATGGAGTCAGAATGATTTTATAGAAAATTATTATTATTACAGAAATAAGACAGCAGGGGGGCTGGGGAGGACAGAGATAACTCTCCTACCTGTCCTTCCACCAGTGTTTTGCTTTTATTTGGAATTTTAACCAAAACTTTGTAATGACAGAAGACAGCAAAGCAGTCATGGGGTGAGTCAGGAAAAAACATCAAGGTAGCCATGGATGAATCAGGGAATGAAAGGGTAAACTTCTGGGAAATAAGAAAGTTGTCGATCTTATCAATCTCATTTGTCCCTAGGAGATTTGTCTGCATGCAGAAATCTCCAATTGGATGGGCAGTTTGTGCCCCTCCCAAGCCAGACCAAGGTGACCTCAAAGCTGGTGACTAACAAGGCTTCCAACAAGGAGCTACCTTTTATAACTAAGAAGTTACAGAAACAGAACTTCTGAGCCGGGCGTGGTGGCACACACTCGTAATCCCAGCATTTGAGAGGCTGAGACCAGAGGATCTGGGTTCGCGGACAGCTTCAGCTACCTAGTGAGGCATTCCGAAACTTAGTGAGACCCGGTTTCAAAATAAAGAATAAAAAATAGGGCTGGGGGTACAGCTCGAAGGTAGAACGCCTCTGAGTTCAATCCCCAGTACTGCAAAAAAAAAGAAATAGAACTTCCAAGAGCTCTAGGGAGCAAGCATACAGTGTTGCTTGGAGGTTGTCTCATTGCTACAGATCTTACAACTAAGAAACATTACTTCTCTTTTGCTATACATCTGCCTAAGCATCTTAATACCACAAATGACTTTACCTAGTGCCAGATCATGAAAGGAGTAAAAATGTTACCACCCTTTTAACAACTCCTGAGGGGTATTTTAGTAGAAAACAGATCGTTAGTTGGTCCTCAATGGCTGGAATTGATGTGTGGTATAAAAGCCTATTAGCTACTATCTACAAACTGAGTAGAGACTTGTTACCTTGGTAAAATGATGCCAGATGTAACCTGAAGTTCATTTTAGAAAATAAGTTTCCCCTCATGGAGAAAAAAAATCTTTAGATAAATTAATTAGATGAGCAGAAAAACTGGAGCTTGATTTGAGATCCAACCCTATCGACTCAAGGGGAATTCTGGACTGTTTTCAGTTCTCCTACATTTTCTCCAATATACACTTTTCAAAAGGCCTAGAAATTTGGTATAATTTTACATGTTGTGTTTCAGAGAATAGCAGAAGTGTTAGACAATGCCATCTGGGCTATTGAACTCCTTGCTTGGGAGGTTCATAAAATTGGACAGGCAGTGTTTCAGAATAGAGCCACAGAGATGTAATGTTGGCCTTTCAAAGGGTAACATATGCTGTTTTTAAGGAAAGAATGTTGTGATTACATGCTTGCAGACATTCTGGGATCCTTAATATTACTTAAATGATTGAGGAAGCAAACCATACAAAACTGTGGTTTTGCAGATTGGAAATGGGATCTATTCAATTGGTTTAATTTTGGCATTCTTGATTCCTGATGAGAAGTAAACCTCAACCTCTGATCATGAGCATTCTGTTTGCATTTTTCTGTGAGGTTGTGTTCAGATGTGTTGTCTCTAGTTGTTCAATA
>PVLC010047102.1:0-11179 GCA_004027655.1 Graphiurus murinus
CTGAGCACACGGGGACCATGTGATACACCACATTCGCCAGTAATATTCCCTAAGGATTGATTAGCTTCTCTCCCCCCTGGAAAGATGCTTAGTACACAAATAAAATGTGATCAAGTGTGAGTGGTGACTACTAGGATTGAATTCTTTAATACATATTCTAGAACAACATTTTTGTTGTTATTGTTAACTGAGAAGCTTCATATTTCTAAAATAAAATGGATTTCTAGCTTCTTTTGAAAAATCAGACCTGGCAGTACTATGTGGCCACATTGAGCCATGCTCAGTGACTGCCTCGGAGGAAGTGCCCATTTTTTTTTGGAGGGGTGGGAGTGGAAACTAAGCCCAGAGGCATCTTACCTTTGAGCTACACCCTGAGTCATTTTCATTTTCTCTTTTGAAATAGAGTCTTGCTTAGTTGCTGTGGCTGTCCTCGAACCTGTAACCCTCAATTACCCACTTAAGGAAGGCTGTTACCCTGTGGTTCCCAATGGGGCAGTATATGGTCCCTTCATCTATTTATATATCTGATTCAATCCTGTAGGATAGGCATTTGTCATTTTAAATCTCTTCCTCTAAGTGTCAGTTTCCAAGTGTGTGCAATTGAGGGAGAAGGATTTTTGTAAGGATTTAGTAATGTTATTTGTGCAAAGTGCCTCAGTGAGTTCCTGATCCCCCAGCAAGTTCTTTGTAGATGTGTGCTGACTATTTTTTCATGTCCAAACCAGTATTTATTGAACTTCTACTCTGTGCCCGATGCCGAGCTAAGGATGACGATGCCACGATGAGACAGGCAAGGCACAGTCTCTGCCATCAGAGTTTGGGTGTTAGAATCCAAGAACACGCCAGTTACAATGCTACTGGCCAGTGTGAGTTTTGCTTGTTTTATGAAAAAAAGGAGGGAAAATCATCATTGGTTTCTTTGCAGAATCCCTGCACTGGACTGAGAAAACAAAACCAACAGAGCGGCCCTATAAAAGGCAATTCAGACTGAACATTCCCCAACAGTTCTTCATTCCATCCTTCCCACCAGGCCGCTCCTTCTCGGGAACTCCCTGTCAGCTATTCAAGCCCAAAAGCCAGAAATATTTTGATTCTGCTCTCTACTCTCTTCTGTCTCCCACCATGTTCAATTCTTTGGCAAATTCACTTTCCTTTTGCAAAGCACATTGATCTGCCCATCTCCCCACGTCCAGACTGCTATCAACTTCTGGGTCCCAAGCCACCGTCACTTCTCTAGTGAGCGATTACTCAGCCCCCTGGCTCCTGCTCCAGCTCCCCTTGCTTCTGCTCCAGCAGTGTTTTTCCACACAGTACCAGATTGCAAATGTAGGTTTTGTGGGCCATAGGGTCTGTCACAACCACCTAACGTTCCCTTATAACACAGAGTCAGCTGTTGACAATAATTAAATGACTGGGCATGGCTGTGTCCAGAGCAAACTTTATTTATGATAGGCCGCAGGCTGGATTAGTGAGGATGATCTTCGTAAAAATGAAATAAGATCATGTCACTCTCTTAACTCAAAACCCTGCACTTGTTTCTCAAAGCACTCAGTAAGAAGGCATCCCCAGCTTTCCTTATCAAGGACTGTATGGCCCTCTTGAGCTAGCACCCCCTTCCACCTCAGCCACTACGTCCTTCATCTCCTTCATCCTGATTTTCAAACAAAAGGTATTTGCCCCACTATAGACTTTTGAAGAAATTGCCCTGAATTCTTCTCCACATTTAAGTATGGTGTTTCCCTCCTTACATGTCACATGTCATCCCTGTCATACCTGCGGAGATTTCCTGATCTCAAAATGACTCCTTCCAAATGACAAAGTCATTCATGACTCTATTTTATGTTCTTTCTTTTTATGCTCACCACCATCTGAATTTTTTTTTTATTATTATTAATTTGGTCATTTGACTAGTCTGTAAGCTGGGGACCAAAACTTAGGCTACTCTTGTATTGTTCTATCCCCAGAGTCTCTCCTAGTACCAAAGAATGGGTTTCAGAAAGTATTTTTTGGAGCAGGGAGCAGCTGGCACCCAACTGTAATTCCAGTACTTGGGAGGCTGAGACAGGAGGATCTGCAGGTTTGAGGCCAGTCTCACCAACTTAGTGAGACCCTGTTTCAAAATAAAAAAATAAAATGTGACTGGGGGTATAACTTAGAGGTAGAATGCCCCCGGGTTCTACTCTTAGTATCAATGCTACTTTAGGGGAAAGTAGCAGAGGGGCTCTCAGGGACTGGGAAAAGGACTGGGGAAAGGGGGACAAGCAGGGAGTGTCAGAGAGGACAGAGTGGAGAGCAGACACAAGTAATGCACAATTTATGTATATATGGAGACATCACAGTGAAACCCATTAATTTTTACAACTAATCCATGTTAACTAAAATAATACTTTTTGCAAGGAAGAATAAATACTGTCCATCATGTAACCCAGGGCAGCACCTCACACCTACTGTCCTTAAAGGCTGGGGCATCATTAGAGAGGGCAAACCACAGCTATAGACTGCCCTCCTTGACCAAAAATTGCCAAGTGTGACTGGTCTAGCAAAATGGATTGTAACATCCTTTCAACCAGGAAGAATTTAAATACATTTCAGAAAGAAAAGGAATAAAAATCAATGTAACAAAGAGCCTGTGTCACGACTTAAGTGTCTAGGGGCTGGTGTTTTGGTGGCTGGCCTTTCTCTCCCTGTGGCCCTTTGCCCTTCCCTGGTGTCTAGAGGCAGTACTAAGGACAAGATTACTGATAAAAAGAGACTTTACAAAACAAGAGCTATATTGGGAGTATTTTTAATTTTTCTTTTTGTCTAAAGTACAAAGGCCCAAATATAAACAAAACAAAACACATTCTTTGTTTTTTATTTTGCTTGGTGTCTGTGTGTGTGTGTGTGTGTGTGTGTGTGTGTGTGTTTACCAGGGACTGTCAGGGCCATTCTACTTCTGAACTATACCCCAGCCCTATTTTATTTTTAGTTTGAAACAAGATCTTGCTAGGTTGATGAGAGTCTCACTATTTGCTGAGGCTGTCCTCAAACCTGCAGTCCTCCTGTCTCAGCCTCCCAAGTACTGGGATTACAAGTGTGGGCCACCATGCCTGGCTCCAAACAGATTTTAACTTGAAAAAGACCGAATTATTAGACCGGCACATGTGTATCTATGTTTATAGCTGCACAATTCACAATTACCAAACTATGGAAACAGCCAAGATGTCCATCGACAGATGAATGGATTACAAAACTATGGGATATGTACACAATGGAATTTTACTCAGCCATAAAGAAGAACAAAATCATGTTATTTGCAGGGAAATGGATGCAACTGGAAAACATTATATTAAGTGAGATTAGTCAGTCACAAAGAGTAAAGTCCTTTCTCTTAAAAGCCATCCTGACTCTTTACTGGGAAAATAGAGCCATTATTTTTATAGGATGGGAAATCGTTTAATACAAATGTTAGTGCAGCCGGGCGTGGTGGGGCACACTTGTAATCCCAGCATTCTGAAGGCTGAGACTGGAGGATCTGGGTTCGCGGCCAGCCTCAGCTACCTAGTGAGGCACTCCGCAACTTAGTGAGACTCGGTTTCAAAATAAAGAATAAAAAATAGGGCTAGGGGTATAGCTCGAAGGTAGAATGCCCCTGAGTTCAATCCCCAGTACCGCAAAAAAAAGTTAGTGCATTCTTTTGCTTAGGCTACTATAATGGAATACCACAGGCTGGGTAGCTTAAATAATAGAAGTTTACTTTCTGATAGTTCTGGAGGCTGGAAGTCCAATATACAGGTGGTGGGATTGGTTCTAGTAAGGACTGTCTTCCCAATTTGCAAATAGTGGCCTTTTCCCTGAGTCTTTGCATGGACTCGTCTCTGTATGCTAGGAGAGATCCTGGTGTTCTTTCCTGTCCTGGTAAATAGGTCAGTCCTATCATAGTTGGGTCCCACTCTGTGTTTGTGTGGCAGGGGGTGGGGGGCACTCTATCTCCGAGCTACACTCCCACCCCTATTTTATTTTTATTTTGAAACAGTGTCTCGCTAAGTTGATGAGAGTCTCACTAACTTGCTGAGGCTGTCTTAGAATCTGCAATCCTCCTATCTCAACCTCCCAAATGCTGAGATTACAAGCATGCACCACCACGTCTGGCTCCCACTCTTATAATCCCATTTAACCTTAACTGTCTTCTTAAGGCCCTATTTCAAATACAGTCACTTTGAGGGTTTAGGGCTTCAACACAGAAATTTGGGGAGGCAGGATTCCATCTGTAACAGTGAGGAGTCAGGAAGCTTCAAAGGCTGCACTTGCATGGAATATAGGTTTCTGTATGAACAGAGAGGGATAGGTATTATACATGCACATGTGCATTTGTGTGTTTTCTGGAAACATGAATCCTAGCTTCCTTGGGAATATCTGTGCTTATTCTTATTTTCTTATTTGCCTTCATACTTTACACCAGATCATTCTTGCAGCTTCTATGAAATTGGAGATTAGGATTTCTAACTAAATGAATACTACATGTGAAATTCACTCTCTCCAGTAGACTGGAGAACAAAGGAAAATCCTCACCAGGGGGCCTTTCTCACGCATCTTAACAACACAAAGGCTCCTCTGGAGATTATGTCCCTGGGGCTAAGATGCAGCTGTTTACTACAGCATGCCCCCTTCCTGCCTTTCTCACCTGTGTGGCCTTTCAGGGTACTTTCCCAAGTGAATTATTTGTTTTCTGTTCCCTCATCTTCACTCAAATTTATTTCACAATTTTTTTTTTACTTTCATTGGTGCAATGTAATTACACATTCTAATGAGATTCAAAGTGATAGAAACATACATATACACAGCACTTGTTGTATTTTCCTCAGTATACCTGCTGTCCTTCCCCATTCTCCTTCCCCATACGTGTTTATTTCACAATATTTATCTACTCTGAGGAAGATCTAGACAAGAGCAGTTGTTTGGATGATAAAGGGCTAGTCTTCAGTGATTTGGCTTGGAAATAATGTTTTTATTTTTGTTTCGTGGTACTGAGGAATGAATCCAGAGATATTCTACTTCTGAGCTACTTCTCTAGCCCTATTTTGTTTTATTTTGAAACAGGGTCTCACTAACTTGCTGAGGCTGGCCTCGAACCTGTGATCTTCTTATCTCAGCCTCCTAAGTACTGGATTTAGAGGTGTGCACCACCACATACAGCTGAAAACAATATTTTTATTTATCAAGTAGACATTATTGAGTGCTTACCAAGTGTTAGTCACAACTGAACACGGTTTTCATAAGTATTCTCATTTACATAGCCTTTTTTTTTTCTTTCTTTCTTTTTTTTTTTTTTTTTTTGCGGTAGTGGGGATTGAACTCAGGGGCATTCTACCTCCGAGCTACACCCCTAGCCCTATTTTTTTATTCTTTATTTTGAAACCAAGTCTCACTAAGTTGCGGAGTGCCTCACTAGGTAGCTGAGGCTGGCCGCAAACCCGGATCCTCCAGTCTCAGCCTCCTGAATGCTGGGATTACAAGTGTATGCCACCATGCCTGGCTTACATAGTCTTATTCTTATTATTTATTTATAGATGGGAAAACTGAGGTTTGGAATGGGTAAGTATAACAAATAAAAAATAGGAACCTTGGGGATAATACTAGCTCAAATCTAACTTCACATTATTTAATGTGAAAGTCATTTCTCATTTATTAGTTATTCATGGGAGAATTGAATTGGAGCCTGTTGTTTTAAAGTGTCAGCGTGCATGCCAAATATGTTCTAAGCACTATTTTTATAATCCCAAGTCCAGTATTGATTAGGTATCTGCTAAGACATTCTAGGTAGGCCGCCATGTGTCTGGCAAGGTCTTGCTCTCCAAATAACTGACAAGTAGGCAAGTGTGTCTGATACATGTACAACCAATGAAGTATCAAGTAATATAGAAATATCTATCACCAAGAGACCTGGAAAAAAGCCGAGCATAGTGGCACACACTTGTAATACCAGGATCCAGGTCAGTGGCCAGTTGCAGCTAGTGAGGCCCTCCACAACTTAGTGAGACCCTGTTTCCAAGTAAAGAATAAAAAATAGGGCTGGGAGTGTAGCTTGGAGGTAGAATGCCCCTGGGTTCAATCCCCAGTCCCAGAAAAAAAAGAGAGAGAGAGAGAGAGAGAGAGAGAGAGAGAGAGAGACAGACAGACAGACAGACAGACAGACACTGACTTGAAAAAAGATGGGGAAAAGCGGATAACCAGCTGGGCAAGATCTGTGTTCAGGTAAGTGTCTGGGTGTGTGGGTTTGAGTACTAGCATGCTAGCTATGTCATATGTAAGATGTGCAACTGAACAGATATCTCTAAAGCACAGTTTCCTCTATTGAATGAGGACAAAGGTGGTCCTAAATCAGCTGTAAAATTAACTGAGATAATGCATGAATAGTACTGCATCCAACACCTGTGGTTCAATAAATGTTAACATATTGTTGCTGTCATTGTTTAGTCCTCAGGAAAATCACTAGATCCAAAACAAAGACAACTAATTGGCCCATATTGCAGAAAATAAGAGCACAGGTTTAGAGTTAATTAACAGATTCACATGTGTGTTCTAGAAGGCAGGGCACATGTCAGCATTGTAACTTTGGACCTGTTTCCAACCTTTCTCTGTGTGTGTGTCACTGGGGATTAAACCTAGGGGAATTCTACCACTGAGCTACACCTAGAGCCCTTTTTATATTTCATTTTGAAACAGGATATCACTAGGTTACCACACCCCGGCCTCAGACCTGCTGTGATCCTGTCTCAGCCTCCTAAGTTTGGGATTATAGGTGAGAGCCACTGTGCCTGGTTGTTTTCAGCCTTTCACTCCTTGATTTCCTCATCTCTTAAATGAAAACTATGTTGTAGAATGTTGTGAAATATGATGGTAACAGCACCAGATATTTATATCGTAATTGCCATGTGTCAGGAACTGTCCTGAAGGATTTGTAAGTATTAATTCATATAATCCTTGTAATAACATTATTAGGTATTAGCTGTCTTATCATTCTCCCATTTCACACATGAGGACACTAAAACACAGAAGCCTAGGTCTCCAAGTTCATACAGCCCAGAAGTGGTAGAGCCAGGATTCCAACGTTGTCATTCTGTATTCTAACACTGCTCTACTCTTCTCACTCGCTAGGAAAGTCTATGGAAGCTACAACAAAGAGCAGGGTCAGCATTCAGCAAATGTTCCCAATTATTTTTTACATATAATCAGTTATGGGAAAATGGCTCCTTGGAAGAGGTAGCATATGAAATGCAACTTGAAGAATGTATATCAGCAAGTAAATAGTTAAGCAAATCCAGAGAATTTTTGGATTTATACATTCCAGAAAGAGTAAGTTACATAAAGATACAGAGGCAGGAAAACACAGGATATCTATGGAGAGTGGTGGGAGTTCAGTTTGGCTGGAACCTGGCATGCAGGAGGCAATCTGGGACAATGAGCCTGAAAATGATAGGTGGGGTTAAACTTTGGGGTGGTTCGGATACAGTGGAAGGGATCTGGTGAGAGGAAGTCACTTACTGAGTCAGGGTAGAAAAGATGCTGAGTCTCAGGCACCTCTATGATGGTCTGTAGGACACAGAGTCTAGAAAAGGGTAGACAGGTAGAAAGCTGTCTACCCTTCACTCGCATGACGTATGATGAGGTCCTGAAGCTGACCAAGTGGCCATGAGACTGCATTAGGTCAGAAACTCAGACTCTTTCTATTTACTTACATCTTTAACAATTGCCGATTGTTATTGCTAGAATCCTCACATTTTCAGGCCAGCTTTTTCCAGTGTTGTCATTTGTGGTTTTTAGCTGGGTTAATTTACCCTCCAAACAGAATTTCTGGCTCATTAGAACTGATGGCTAAAGTGTTTTTTCTTGCAAGGATGCTTATATGTGTAATGGTTTCCAATATTTATCCCCAAAAGAGAAATGGAGAACAGCTTATTTTCCTGTGCTTGATATCTGACTGCATTCCTCTGAATGACCCTGTGCTGGTCAGTCTTCTTTGTTTGCACCAGGGCACTATTGAAGTTTACAAGAACCTTGTGTTTTAAAAGAAAAAAAGAGAGAGAGAAAGAAAAAAAAATAAAAGAGCTCCTAATGATTTCTATAGATTCCCAATGTCAGTGATACCACCCCCTTGGTAGGGGGAGGGAGGTGCTGGACTGATCCAGGATGTGGTAGTAGTCTTGGGTACAATTGGGGAGTGTTGAATAAGAATAATGGGAAGGTGAAAGCACCCAGGGAGGCACTGAGTAATTTTTTTTCTGAAAAGGGGGTGGTAAGCAAATAAGTTTGGGGATCTCTATCTACTGGGTAAAAAATAAAGGCATGTGGGCAACAGGGATGTATTTGTACTTAAATGCAGTCTTTCACATCCTATGAGTCAGTGCTGCCGGGTCATCCACAAGTCCTGGACACTGGACAGCTTTTTCTGCATTGACAACTGCTCCTGTTGAAGACTCTTAGGACAAAAATCCAGTTGTCTGCCCCTTAAAGCACTGTGTGTTATGAGAGGTGTGTGTGGGGGGGTGTTGGGTTGGGGATGGAACCCAGGGCCTCACACATGCTCAAGTGCTGTAGCACAAAGGTACACTTCCAGCCCTTAAAAAAAGAAGTTATTTGAAGAAGGGTCTCACTAAGTTTCTGAGACTGGCCTTGAATTTGTGACCAGCTTGCCTCAACCTCTGGAGTAGCTGGGATTACAGGTGTGCACCACTGTATCCAGCTTGACTTCATTTTTTAAAATTGTAAGAATAAGTGGCTTAAAGGTTCAAAAATGTAGGGCTCATTAAACAAACTATGCTACAGCAAACAACTGGACTACTAGGTCACCAGTTATAAAGTTCAATATGTGAACAACAGTAGTGCTTTAAATGAATGAATATAGGAGTTCTGTCTGATAACAATTTTTAGAAAAATGAAAGTGTGTATTATATTCTAATGAGTGAATGAAGATGTACGTGTAAAAGTGGAGGAAAACACAGAGTTATATAATTGATTTTTTTTTCAGCACTGATTTTTTTTTTTTATACATTTCTTGAGTACAACAGAAGTTACATAGACATGTACAACATATCAATCATTGTCAGAACACAAATAGCACCACTTCTTCGTTTTACAAGTATAGCCCACATTCTTAACATAGCCTGGTCAAGCAAACTTTCTAGAGTCATAAAACCATAAACCTTTAGGGTCATATATTTACTTTCTAAGAAGTAGGAGGGTCTTTCATCTACATATCCTAGGAGCAATCTCCAGACTTCAAGACGCCAAAGTAGCCTTAGCAGAAGAATCAGTATAATTGCTCATATATGCAGATAGCAACTGTCAGGAGGGAAAGGGCCCAGCTGGGCTCCCACAACTCCCCCGTTTTATTTTAAAATGCATGAAGGACTGTGCCTGTCTTAGGTCATTTCCTACCAGGTACTTAATCTTACCCATCCTGGGGTCTCGATGAGTCATTCAATGAGCCCTGTCTTAGGTTGATATTACCTGAGAAAATCAAACCTGTCAATATAATTGATATTTTGATAAGCATGCTATTTAAGGTACTAGCTAATGTTTCCTGAATATTTTATGTGTCAGGCTCCATGATAAATGCTGTATGTATATATGTGTATATATGTACATATGTGTGCATGAACTTATAATTTACATATTTTATTTTGTATACTTATTATTTACATTTTATATGTCTATTGTTTTAGAGACATTAATGTATTTAGCTATATAAACTAGCCAATAAGGCATGAGGGAGCATAAAGTACCAGGGGAGCAGTTGGTTCCGATAAATGGCTCTTCTGACAGATTGGAGTTCTATATTTGTGTTAATTCTTTTTCTATTTTGCATTCATAGCTACAACTTATGTCACCAGTTTTTTCTAGGAGAGTATTAGCTAAGGAAGTTCCTCTACCAGGCATGTCTGAAAGAAGCAATTTTTAAATTGTGGTCAAGACTTGATATACCAGGATAGTTAACTGACCAATCGAATCCTGAGAAGGTCCACCTGTCTCCTCTGACTGAACCTGATACATGACAAAGTCTGTTTTCTTTCTAACTATATATTTACTTTTAGATTTTTCCCAACTTGGATTTCATACTCTTAGGATTTTAATTTTTGATATCTTACCAGAATGAAGTGCTCTAAAAATATCATCTATTGCACATAAATAATAATCAGAAATAATGATAATTATAAATACCTGTCTATCAGTTAAATATAATTATATTACATATATAATATTATACTCTTATAAAAACTTGACATCTGTTTTTATTATACTGTGTGGATGCATTAATCTTCACCAAAATTATATGTACAATTTACTAAAGAATCTGACACTGACATAGTCTCTGAAAAAGCAAAAATATAAAAATAAATTCACCAAAATTGTGCAGTACAGTTGATGCCCTGTATCCTGTATTCATTATAACATCGCCCCCAAACTGCATCTTCTTCTAAAAGACACAGCCAAAAAAGTTGTTTTTTGAATGTTTAAGTTCCCAGTAAGTAAAAAAGTGCAGATCAGAGGAGACTCTATTGTTTGTAGACTTAATAGCAAATGTGAGATACATGATCCTTAACAATAATGGGGAGAGTACAAAAGGTCATAGAAATCAAACATAGGAGCCGAAATATTGGACACTTCCCTGAGGGTCAGGAGTGCGTGGAAAGATGAATGTCCTTGTCCTCTTGGATAGACACTAATGGTATAACTTGGCCACAGCAAGCGATGACCTAATCACAGGTCATACCTATCCTGATGGTACAAAGATGACAAAGACTTTGCTGCTATTGACATTTCTCCCTCCCTTTCCCTTCCTTCCTCTTCCCCCTTCTTCCCCTCCCCTTTCCCTTTCCCTTTCCCTCCCTCCCTCCCTTCCTCCCTCTCTCCCTCCCTTCCCCTCCCTCCCTTCCTTCCTTCCTTCCTTCCTTCCTTCCTTCCTTCCTTCCTTCCTTCCTTCCTTCCTTCCTTCTTTCCTTCCTGGAATTGAACCCAGGGGCAACATTCTACCTCTGAGCTACATCCTTACCTCTATTTTATTTTTTATTTTGAAACAGGGTCTCTCTAAGTTGCTGAAACTAGTCTTGAACCTGCAATCAGTCCTGTCTCATCTTCCCAATTATTGGGATTATAGGTGTGCATTACCTGGCTGCTATTGGCATTTTCTGTTAATAAA
>PVLC010047103.1:0-11202 GCA_004027655.1 Graphiurus murinus
GGCCAGGACCCCCGGGAAGAGGAAAGTAGAGAAAAAGAGTGCCTGGCTCTGACGTTTGTTGTTTTTTCACGCAGCGGCTGTGGTTTTCAAAGTGACACTTAAGGACATAAATAAGCCCCCATGTAGAACTCAGGGTTATCAAGAGACGCCAGAGAAGAGGAGAGTAATCCCTCCCTCTCCTTCTGCCCAGGTCCCAGGCTGAGGCCATATCTGGTTTTGGGGTGTGGCCCTATGGGGCACAGCCTGAACTGCCCTGAAGAACCTGCCCCCTCTTTACCTTGGAGTCTCCGGGAGGCCCCAGAAAACCCAACTGCAGAGGGCCTTTAGGGGATTCTGGCTCAGTTCCCTGAGTGCAAATACTCCCCACTGTGGCACAGAGCCTGTTTCAAGGACAAATCTCCTCCACTCCAAGGTGTGGGCAAATGTGCAGCCTTCGTGGTCACCCAGCAGTTTGTTTTATAGCAAATATGTACTTTAGGAGGTGAACACATCCATTGCACAGGGCTTTTCAGGGGTTGCTTCACGTTCATTAGCCACTTGGAGGGTCAGAAAAGCCTGCCAAGTCAAAGCCACTGTCTACTGAGGTCCACCAGGAATAAAAGAACAGGGCTTCTGCAATCTTGCATCTTGGGTGGTCTTGCCAACAAACAATATTCTGCAGGACCTGAAGCCTGAGGTCACTAGAGTGGCACCTCTGGTTCTATAAATTGGGAAACGCTTACCCAGGTTCTTTATTGTCAATCTGCTATGAAAAGCTGCTCTGTGAGTGTTTGGGTGGCAGCTGCAGTGACCTTCCGTGAGCTGTGCCCCATGGGTTTGCATCTGTTTTTGCTGCTCCTGTTCTGAGGGATGCGGCCAGGCAGTTCACCTACCGATGATCCTGCAGATCATGCAGTCAGCAGAAATGCAGCTGGCGCCCCGTGCGGGACAGGCTTTCCTGCAAAGCATGCTTGCTTTTTTGTGCAGATTTGTAAAATACTCACACATCTGCTAAAGGATTCGAAAGACCCTCCCTGGGGGATCCTGATGACCCAAAAAGGTTTTGTGTGTGTGTGTGTGTGTGTGTGTGTGTGTGTGTTATTGTGGATTGAACTTGAACCCAGGGCCATTTCACCTCCGAGCTACACCTGCCCTTTCTAAATTTTTGTTTCTGTTTTGAAATAGAGTCTCACTGGATTGCTGAGAGTCTTGCCATTTGCTGAGGCTGTCTTTAAACCTGCGATCCTCCTGTTTCAACCTCCCAAGTGCTGGCATTACAGGTGTGTGCCACCATGCCCGGGGACCAGGGGAGGGATTTGCTGATGCTGTTGGACCCTTTCTCAGCAGGACTTGTGGGGAGCCTGTCTTCCGAGCAGGCATGGCTAACTTTTGCCATCACATCAGCTACCACCAGGATCCCTCCCGCAGAGGATCCCGCTTCAGCCTTCTCCAAGGCTTGATGCTGTGGTGGTGAGCCTGGGTTGCATCAAATATAACACAGAGGTCGCTTGGATTCTGCTATGAAAATACACATAAGGCTGTGTACAGAGTTCAAACATGCTTGTCTGGTGTATACTGCAGGAAAACTCGGAGCCAAGGAGCCCTGGCCAGGTGCCTGGACCTCACCAGTGGATGCGAAGCAGGCTTGGGTGTTCTTTCCCACAATCGTTCGCCTGAGCCTGGGGTCCTGGGTTTAACAGCCCAGCTGCTCCTCTTACTGCTGGTGTTCAGCAGAACAGCAACTCTGAGGGCTAACTGTGCTCTTTGTTCTAAAACAGTCAATCAGGGTAGGACTATGGAGCAGAAAATATGCTTCGGAAGGTTGTAAAAAGCTCCTTCCCTTGGTCTGAGAAATTGTTTTCTGAAGGTCATTCTGGGGAGTATTTCCCAAACGAACAGAAGCATCTCACCAAACAGCCTTGGATCAGAGTCCACCTGCATTTGTAACCCTAGTGGGGTCCTCGACACGTGTGAAGTCACTGGAAAATGCTTTTTATCTGATTCATTTAGTTTTCCTTGGGTTGATACATATTTATGGGCAGAATTTTTCATTTTTTCCTGTCGCCAATATTCAGTGTGTGTGCCTGTGTTTGTGCACATGCGTGCGTGTGTGCGTGCGTGCGTGCGTGCGTGTTCTGTTAGCTAAAGAACAGCACAAGAAGCTCTTCAGGACCACACTTTATGGTTCAAATGCAATTATTTGTCTTGGAATTGACTTGAATATAAATTCCTCAGTGTTACATTGTGCACTTTGCGGTCTTGAATGCACATTGCCATTGAAAGATAAACCTCTTTTTGTACAGATTTGTGTAGAAGTCAGCTACAGTATTTATAGCCAGGCACACAGCACCCTGTCAGCGACGCAGGGGCTGTTGAAGGTGCGTCTAGCAAGCCCAGGGTGGGGGGAGCTAAGGTTGGTCCCTCAGTCACAGTCACGGGGACCTGGGTTGGGCCCTGGCCCTGTTTCCTGGCTCTTTGACCTTGCGCATGCTCTTCATCTCCCAGAGCAGGTCGCCTCGACTGTACCTGCAGGTGCACTGGTAACTTACCCCCGGTGGGCTGAGAATCCTTTCACTTGCTCATTCGACAAACGTGCTAGGCGCTGTCCTCAGCGCAGCGGGTGGCCGCAGGGAAGCTCCTTGTGAGTCTTCAGTGAATTCTGGCTCTTACCCTCCCAGATGAGTGAAAGAGGGAAGAGGTGCTCTGGCCTTAGACATATGCCCTCCCCTCCCTCCTGAATTTCTTGTGCATCATATTTTCTGCAGTAAAACGTTTCCAGCACGAGGAGGGGCAGGCTGCAGGTTGCTCTCGGGTGAATTATCACCTCACCAAAGTGCTTGCAAATAACACCCTGCCAGAGCCCCAGCGAGGGCCATTTACAGCGTTTCCGCTGGAGGATCCCCGAGTCTCCAGCCTCTGGCCATGTCTCTGGGCTCGCTCTCAGAGGCCACGTGCTCACAGGTCTGTGGAACCTGGACTCGCCCCACGAGGCTCATGCACAGGCTGTGACCACAGACTAGCTGGGACACCCAGGACAGGGGCGAGTCCCGGGGTTCATGCTGGGCTGCAGAGACACGCTGACCCCCGGATTTGCTCTTAGTGTAGAGCACCCTGACTTGGAAGCTGACCGAGGCGGAGGGCTTTGGTTTCCCTAGACACCCTCATGAGTTTGGGCAGGTGTGGAGTGGCCCTGCTTTGCAGTTTGAGGGGAGTATGGATGTGGGGGGCGCGCAGCTGTGCTCCTAGTATTCCATAGACATTCCATAGGCATTCCATAGACATTCCATAGGCATTCCATAGACATTCCATAGGCATTCCATAGGCATTCCATAGGCATTCCATAGGCAGCTGGGGGCTGGCTCCAGATGGAAGTGAAGGGAGAGAAGGAAGAGGAGGAGATGCTTTTGACAGAAGCTGAGACCTGGGAGGAAACCACCACTGTATGTAAGACAGGGATGGCGGTCCTAGGCGGGGAGGCTAGCTCGCACAGAGGGAACGTGCCTGCCTCATGCTGGGCCACTGAGAGCCTTCTGTGGGGCCCCTGGGGAGCCAGAGGGAGCGGGGTGTGCGCAACAGGTGAGGCAGACAGAGAAGGAGGCTTTGGGGGGCTGTGTGGCCAGCGTCACGTTTAGGGACAGCAGAGAGGCAAGCTGAGTTAGGCTGTCTTTTTGTCACTGTGTCCAAAGTGTCTGACAGTAGCGACACAGAGGAGGAAAAGGTTTCTGAGGTTCAGAGGCTCCAGTCCATGGTCTGCCTGCACCACGGTGCAGGGGGCAGGGCTAAGGGACGCCATCATGGTGGCTAGAAACAGAGCGAGCTGCAGGAAGTGACCAGGGGCAGAGAGAGTCCCCGGGGATGCTCCTCCGGCCACCTGCGTCCCACCCGATCAAGTTACCACCCAGTGAATCCATTCAAATTATCAATCCTTCAGCGGATTTAGCCGCTGATGAGATTAGAAGCTTGATTGTATTATTTCACCTCTGAACATTTTGCATTGCCAACACACGAGCTTTTCTGGGTGACAGTCATCGATATGCAAGCTACAACAGAGGTAGAGGTGAGGGCGGGCCCAACCTGAGACCCCACCCCCAAGGGAGGAGGGGCACCTGGAGGAAGCCCAAGGCAGGCAGGTGGCCATCCTTATCTCTATGCCCGAGGGTCATTTTAGTTTGTCAAGGGAAAAGCTGTAACATACATGGAAATGTTCCTCATAGCATTGTGTGTGTGTGTGTGTGTGTGTGTGTGTGTGTGTGTGTGTGTGTAAAGATCCCCAGAGAGAAGGTGGTAGCCCCGCCCGACGGAAAGGAAAAAAAGGCATCAAAGATGGCGCAGAGGGGAAGTGGCGAGGGTGGAGGCCTAAGAGTGTTTACCAGAGACCAGGATTGGACGAGGGATGTCTCCTCAGCGTGAGCAAGACATTGATAGGTCCCTGGTAGCGTGACCAGCGTGTGATCAGCTTTTGTACGGGGACAAAGAGGCATGATCAAGATGACATTTACCCTGATTGGCCCTGCAAGGAGACACTCCTCTCGCTCTGCTCTATATAACTCTTTGCCCCTCGTGTAATAAACAGATGAGTCCTCTGATGCTCAGTCCCCCCATGTGTTCATTGCGGCGCGACCTTCCTTTTCCGCGGGGAACCTCCTTTTCAGGGTAGACGCTCCAGGGAGATCGGGGTAGGGGCCCCCTTCGTCAGGAGGACCCCCACATGTGTGTGTGTGTGTGTGTGTGTGTGTGTGTGTGTGTGTGTTACTATTAGGGATTGAACAAAGGGACATTTGACCACTGAGCTAAACCCCTAGCCCCCTTTATTTTATTTTATTTATTTATTTTTTTGCAGTACTGGGGATTGAACTCTGGGGCATTCTACCTCCGAGCTATACCCCCAGCCCTATTTTTTATTCTTTATTTTGAAATAGGGTTTCACTAAATCGTGGAGTGCCTCACTAGGTAGCTGAGGCTGGTCTCGAACCTGGATCCTCTGGTCTCAGCCTCCCAAATGCTGGGATTACAAGTGTGCACCACCACGCCCAGCTCCCTTTATTTTTTTATTTTGAAACAGGGTCTTGCTAAGCTGCTGAGGGTCTCACTAAGTTGTGGAGACTGGCCTTGAACCTGTAATTCTCCTGTCTCACACTGCCAAGTGCTGGGATTACAGGCCCGTGCCACCACGCCCGGCTAGAATTGTTTATAATGGCCAAAAAAAAAAAGATGGACATCTTTGATGTCGAACAACATGGCATGGTAATAGTCACAGTTAAAGGAGGGGCTTGAGGACTCGGGTGCAACAAGGGAAATGGGCACCATACAATATTCAGGAGAGGCAGGTGCATCGAAGTCACTGGGGCAGGACGATGGCGAAGAGCGAGATGCAGCTACGTGTTGCTGAATACCTACTGTGCGCAGGGGGAGGCAGCACATGCTCGGGAGATTACAGAGAAGTGTCGCCACCAGGTGACACAGCAAATCAATGCACAGTGGTAAGTGGTGGAAAATTCTAAGCGCATGGCTGACGAGGTGAATGTCGCAACAAGGCACGTAAGTTTTATGGGTGCAGGAGCAGGGTGCGGAGGACACACAATGGTTTATGTGAGGATGGCTCCCCGGGAGCCGGCAGGAGCTTCCTTGCAGAAGTTTTCAAGAGGCCGTGCGGTGTCTTCTCTTGCTCCAGAGCTGGCTTCCCCGCTTACCCGTGTGGGGCCCTGGGAAGACCCCGTAGGTACCTCTCCCTGCCTCAGCCTCCTCATTTGTGGAACAGGGATGACGCAGCACCACCTCCCTGCGCTTGGTGGAGGGCAGAGTGGATGAACGCAGGAGATCACCGAGCCAGCGCCGGTACTGAGCACGTGCTCAGTCCAGCATTCTTGGCTATTATCATTAGCCGGTTGTTATTCTGTTTTGTGTTGACACTTTTGACAATGTGTTACGGTTGCATGGATAATTGTAATGTCGGAATCTAAATACATTAATTTTTAGCGCATTAGCCCGGATCCTCCGAGAAGCAGGCTCTGTGTCTCAGGAGCTGTGCTCGGGTTGCAGGAAGGGGTACTTGGTGAGGGATGTGGGCGCGGAGCACGGTCACACTGCAGCTCGGGTCTGACCCCACGAGAAGGAGAGAAATGACAGTTATCCCGATGATGGCGAGGTAGAATTCAAAACGTCATTGTCGCCAAAAGTGTAAAAAAGAGATATGTTCAGCGGCGGTGCAGGGGGGCACGGAGGAGGCCTTGGGATGGTGGAGAGAGGGGGAGGCTGGCCCTGTCACCTGTGTGGCCTGTGACAGGTGACAGGATGGTGCTGGAGGCGTTCTGGGCTGCTGTGCAGTCTTAGGAAAGTTCAACCAGGCAGCGGCTGGGAGTGGTCAGGCTGCAGTCAGTGTGGGAGGAGTCCCCCTGCCCCCGCAGTGAGCCACCTCTGTGTCCCTGCTGCTGGGCGACAGATTTGGAAGCGCGCCCACTGCGTGCCTGTCCTTGCGGGTCTGCGGAGCTCATCCTCATGGCCGCCGTATGCAGGCGGTGCCAAAGCTCCTCTTGTGCTCACTGAGGACAGGCAGCAGGCTGGGGCCACACTTGCCGAGGTCTCCTGGCTGGGTTGTTCAGCTCACTCCTTCTGAGCCCTGTGGAGGATTAATTGACATCTCTGATCCTTTGCTCAGCTGTAAAACAGGGATCACGACAGGAAGCATCACAGTGCTTGTCCCGGTCAGCATTCTTGCAGCTGTAATCTAAAACAGTGACCACGTAACTTAGAGGAAAGAAGATTAGGTTCTCGTGGTTTGGGGATCAGTCCATGACAGCAGAAGGTGGAGAGGGGGAGCACGTGGGCTGTGCTCCTCACATCACGGAGGCCGGAAGCCAGGGAGTGAGTGAACAGGAGGAGGAGGAGGAGGAGGAGGAGGAGGAGGAGGAACCATATAGAATCCCCAAGGCCACACCCCAGGGACCCACCTCCAGCCACCCCTACTAACCTGGGTCTCCACCCAGATGAATCCGATACAATGGCTGTATCCACTGCTGGGATCACAGCCCTCAGGACTCAAACAAATGAGCTCTTGGGGGACATTTTATCTGTAACTATAGCAGCGCTGTGGTGAGGACCCGCTGAGCTAATGGACAGGGAGTCATTCAGGGAAGGACACAGAGATGGCGGAAGCCCTCGCTGCCCATAGAAGTAGCGTCTTACAGGTGTTCCCTGCAGGTCGGGCAGAGGTCATAGCAGGCCAGGCCAGAGCAGCTCCATCAGTGCCGGGGCTCTTCAGGCTTCTGCGAGACAGTGTGTGTGTGTGTGTGTGTGTGTGTGTGTGCGCGCGTGTGTGTATCCGTGTGTATGTGTGTGTATATGTGTGTATGTGTATGTATGTATGTGTGTGTATCCGTGTGTATGTGTGTGTATATGTGTGTATGTGTATGTATGTGTGTGTGTATCCGTGTATGTATGTGTGTATATGTGGTATGTGTATGTGTGTATATGTGTGTATGTATGTATGTATGTATGTATGCGTGTGTATCCGTGTGTGTATGCGTGTGTATGTTTGTATGTGTGTTTCTGTGTGTGTGTTTATGTGCATGTGTATATGTGTGTATGTGGTGTGTGTGTATATGTGGTGTGTGTATGTGCGTGTGTATGTGTGTGCGTGTGTGTGTGTGTGTATATGGGTGTGTGTGTGTGGTATGTGTATGTATGTATGTGTGAATGTGTGTGTATCCGTGTGTGTGTGTGTGTGTGTGTGTGTGCATGCTAGGGACTGGTGGTCCCTTTCTTTCCTTTTGAATGTGAATGAAGAAGCTGTATTCTTGGTGTCATTGGCAGCCATCTTACAAGGCTATCATGAGGGTAACATCTCATTTCATAAGAGTAGAGCAGCCATTTTATATCTAAAGAGAAGGCATCTTACGTCCCAAGGGTGGCTGTCTTATATCCTGAGGGTGGCCGTCTTATAAACTAAAGGTGGCCGTCTCATATCCCGAGGATGGCAATCCTATATCCCGAGGGTGGCCGCCTGACACCATGACGGCAGCCGGCTTCAGGATGGAGGCCTCACGTGGTGAACACTGGACGGGGATGACTCCGAAGCAGAGCGGAGGCCATAACCGCGTCTTTCCTCGTGTGTGTCTACATGGCGTCCATTCTTCGGGCCCAGTTGAGCAGGGCTTCTGTTACTTGGACAGATGGGCAGGGAAGGTGGCGGGGAGCCCTCACTGCGTGGCCATGGTTGCCCTCCAGGCGGTCCAGGCACCAGCCCTGTTTCCTGGTGAGCTCTCTGCTGACTGCCCAGTGTTCCTGCCCGTGTCCGTCTCTGCCTCGGCCACCCCCTTCCTCACAGATGGTTTCCTGAGCTTTCTTGTCACAGCCAGCACTGCGGGGCTCTTCCAGCCTCGTGGGCTTTGGGCAGAAGTGATACTGTTCCCACTTCCCTCCTGGGAGATGATGATACCGGTATAAGGAATATCTTTTCTTCAAACCCAAAACAAAGGCATCTCCATTTTGTATTAGCTTCCATTTCATGACATCCCGTTTGGCCTGTCTCTAAGAATTTTGAACCTCTCCGCCCATAATGCATTAACCTAATAAAGTCAAAAAGTTAATCACGTGCCCGTTTAAACTAGCCTGTTATGCCGAGTTGCGAGCCCAGAGCCCTCACCAATCCAGGGCACAGAGTGGGATTGCATCAGGAATAAAGCCGGAGCAGACGTCCCTCTCAGTGTGCTTGCTTACCTGACTTCTTATCCGTTGTGTACCTTTTTGCAAGAGTCAAGTCTTGCCTTGCTGAGCGACTGTCCGGTGCTTGTTTCTATCCCCGATTCACATTTCCCACACTGAGCATGAAGGGTCTACCCTGGGCAGTTGGGGCCAGGAGCATCACCCTGTTGGCAAGAGCTCCCAGGCTAGGAGACACCCCTCATCTCTCTCTCTCAGACCCTCCTCTGTCATCACCAGGATTACTGTGATTTTATCTTGAATTTCTGAGTTTCGTGTCCTTGAAGATCATTTATGTGCCTCTATCTGTGGCTTGTGTTTGCACAAACTACATCCCACCCCCGGGTCCCCTCCAGGATTCAGGGGTTCCAGGGAGCGAGTCACCTGCTCTTTTTGGTGAATGTGTCCCTTCTCCTTGATGGCTCTCGGCTCTCAGCCATACTTTACTCACAGTAGATAAAGCTGTGTGAACAGAGGTGGAGAGGTGGCTTTTCCGGGAGACAAATTGCACTGAGCCTTGCTTGCACCGAGCTCCCTCCAGGGTCCTCCCCGAGGAGGGCCTTAGCTCTGCATTCACAAGGCTGCACGTGTTTCAATATTTGCTAAACTAGGAGACTGTAATGGTGAGAGTTAAGATGACTGTCTCTCTGGGCTCAGACTCCTCCTGTGTCTCACTCCCTGCATGTCAGGTGGGTGGAAGGGTCTGCAGGTACTTTAGGGATCGTCTAAAGAGAGGTGGAGGAGGGGATTCATTTCGATTTTATACATGGTGGAACGTACATGTGTGCCATTTCCATTCACTTTTGTGTAGATGACTCCTCCTCCTCTTCCTCCCCTCCTCCTCCTCCTTTTGTACTGTGGATTGAATCCAGGGGCGTTCTACCTCTGAGTTACACCAATAGCCCTATTTTATTTTTTTATTTTGAAACAGGCTCTTGTTAAGTTGCTGAGGGCTGGCCCTCAAACCTGTGATCCTCCTGTCCCAAGTACTGGGATTACTGGTGTGTGCCACCACGTCTGTCTGTAGACTCATTGTCCTTGGCGAGCTTCATGAGTTTATTAGTGGTAGAGTTCAAGCTCAAAGTCCACTTAGTCTGGTTTTAGTGATGTTAACCTTAGTGTTGGCTTTCATGTATTTGGGTTCAAACACAGGCCTTTGATTTCTTAACTTACCGGATGGTGATCTGTCTCAGTCACGAGCGACAGCTGACACTATTTCCTTCTTGACTGCTACAGTTTCCCAGTCCCGTTTTCCCCTGCTTTGGCTACACTTTTTCAGGCTAGATGTTTCGCCTCTGCCAAAACTTGTCTTGGCAAAGACCACGCTGCTCATACACTTGGCCTGAAATGGCCTTGCCCGGCCGCATCTCTACGGGATCTTATTAATGTTTTCCTGATTTGATGCCAGGATTGATGGAGATAACAGGAACTCATCCTGCAACTCCACAATGAGCTGGCAAGTTAGCTAACGAGTGTCATCAATTTAAAGAATGTTCAATACCAGTTAATAGGCTAGAAACATCAAAATGCCCCTGAATCTTTCCTGCAACCTCCATGTAAACTAAAATCAGAGAAATGACCCCCAATTTGATAATATTCCTGAAAAGTTGCATGACTTTACCAACAGAGGTTTGTGAAGCTCTGAAGGAAACATTCAAAATCATCAATGTATTAATAAACCACATTTCTTAAACCATACTAGGATGAAGGTCATATCTTTTTTCACTTTCTGTAGAAAATGACATTCTACTTTTTTGTTGACAAAAGCATTACAAGACAGAGAATATACTGCCAAAAAAAAAATCTGGAAAAAATAAAATTATCATACAAGTGTCAGGTAGTTGATGAATAAAACATCATCATTCTGGATCCTGTGATGTCCATGTTCTTTGTGGTTATGAATGATTTATAGTAATTGCTCTTTTCATGCAAAATAAGTGTTAACTTTCATACCTAATTAAATGGTCATTTGTGTTCTTTTTCTAAGAGGAGACCCCTAAAGCAGAAGCATCAGCCCCCTCAGAACCTGGACTCTCCTCTGTACTTGGCCCCCAGCAAGGCAAGGTACAGCGATGGTGGACATCCTTCCTTCCCTGGTCGAGTTTCACCGGTGTTCCTGGCGATTCAGCTGACACCGGCGCTAATGCACACCCCTGGAAAGTCGCCCCCTGAAGCGGCTCTTCTGGGTTCTTCCTGCAGCTCTGCTCCCTGATTCTTGGGCTGGTTCTGGAGATCAGAGGCCTTACCACTCCCCTCTCTGGTTTCCTTTTTCATTTCCAGGAGGTCAAGGGGAAAATTTGCCCTTGGAAGGCTGCTTGTTTCATGCCGGCAGAACTGGGGTCTCACCACGGCTGGTCCAACTTACCTCCTGTGTCACTCTGTTCTGAGGAATCCCCCACAATTCCTTGTCCATCTGTCATGTTGTCCACTGCAGTCAGGTTCACCTTCCTGAAACACCATGCTCACTGATCAGACGTGACCCACAACCTCCCATGGCTCCCGACAGCCCCAAGGAATGAAGTCTTC
>PVLC010047104.1:0-11200 GCA_004027655.1 Graphiurus murinus
GCTTACAGAAAGAATTGGGGAGCTTTCCACCTCGTCTCTAATAAAGAAAGAAAACAAGCCATGACTTGCAGGGTTCCCATTACTTCTTTTAAACTGACTGAAGCCTCTTGACCTTGGCAATTTTTTTTTAATGAACAGCAGCAACAAACATCTTCTGCATGTATTTTGCCATTTGTTGTTTTTTGTTTTGTTACATTTGTTTGGCTTTTGTAGAGTGTGCAGTAAACTTGACAGAGACTTCAGCTTTATCGCAACAGAAGCTGAAAGCAGAGATGCCCCTCAAGAGTCCTCGGAGTTGCAGACACCCTAGCTCCACACCTCCACATTATATCCACCCTAAATCCATCCCCATTAGTCAGGCTTAATGTGGGCTGTGTTGGACACAGAGCCTCAGACAACATTTGCAAATGAGAGAAAGGGAAAGACCTCTATGGAGCTGGGTGGTGCAAATGTTGTCTGAGGCTCTGTGTCCAACACAGCCCACACTCAGCTCACCTTGCACGTGTTCCTCCCTGAAGAGTTGGAAGGTCAGAGCCCCCGAACTGCTTCCAGGGACCTCTTCTTAGACCTCAAGGACACCCCAGCAGCAGCTGAGCCAGGTACATTCAGGGAGCATGTGGCATGAGGTTCGCAGACTACAGGCCAGATCCCCAAGAGGCTGGCCACCCCACCCCGCTCCCGCTGCGGCCAGGTTGGACCCGTCCTTCCCAAGAGGAGCAGGGGCTTCTGCACAGCCCCGCTCCAGTGTGGCAGGCTCCACCTCTGCACAGTGCCCATCAAGAGCCCCGTGGAGGCAACATTCTAGCAGCCAAGCCACATTGCTGACGTTGCATCTGCAAAACCGCACCACACCTGCCAGCGAGGCGAGACCCCTGTCCTACTGCTGCTGAGACCAGAGGGCCAACAGTCTTGAGGAGATGGCTCACTGGGGGATGGAGTGTGTTTGTTTCTTGAAAGTGAGTCCCAGTGCAAGCCCGAGAGCTCTTCTTTGGGGCCCAGGGGTCCCCCCTTCCCCAGACGTGTTGGGTCATGGGGAGGGGAAGGGGCTCCCAGTTGCGTCCTCGCAACTGGGCGGGTGGCCCCAGCCCTCCAGAGCCTCACAGACCCTCCTGCCTGCTGTCTGTTCCCCACACAGCTCTGGAGTCCCCGCTAAGGGCTGTGGGTTCCACTTGCTCCTCTGTCTAGAGCACTCAAATCCTCCTCAACTCGGAAGACCCCTCGCCATTCAGAAGCAACACCCGCATGGGTCACACGCCCTGGACACTGTTACTTCAGCCACTGTACTTCCTTCAAACTGCTCATCAGCCCTCCAAGTACCCGCAGGCTGTCACATCATAAGTTGACTGGGGACAGGAGGTGTATCCAACTCATTCAGAACTGTGTCCCGGTGCCTGGGAGGCTGCTGGTGTGGAGTGGACAGAGCGCCATAAAGATCTGTCGGCTCGGGAGCTGGGGAGCAACTGCAGGACGGCAGCCCGGGCTGGCATGGGCTGGTACCAGACACTCTAAGATTGAGATCTACACTCCTCTGTTTATTACTACTGTGACCTTAGGAAAGCATTTAATTCTCACAAGGTCACACAACTAATACAAGTGTGTGTTTGCATGGTACTGGGGATGACACCCAGGGGCGTTCTACCTCTGAGCTATACCCCCAGCCCTACTTTATTTATTTTGAAACAGGGTCTCACTAAGTTGCTGGAGGCCTTGCTAAGTTTCTGAGGCTGGCCTCAAACCTGTGATCCTCCTGTCTCAGCCTCCCAAGTACTGGGATTATAGGTGTGTGTCTCCACACCTGGCAGGCTAAATTTTATCTTTTTTATGTGTGTGTATATGGTACTGGGGATTGAACCCAGGGGTATTTACTCTGAGCTACACCCCTAATCCTATTTTTTATTCTCTATTTTGAAACAGGGTCTCACTCAGTTGCAGAGTGCCTTACTGAGTAGCTGGGGCTGGCCGTGAACCCAGATCCTCCAGTCCCAGCCTCCCAAATGCTGGGATTACAAGTGTGCACCACCATGCCCACCTCTAAACTTTTTCATTTTTAAATGGTAAACAGGACTCAAGTTTTCCAACATGCCTGAAGGATGCTGAATTCTGAGCTGACATTGGTAATGACCCACCTGACGATGGGTATGGCAGTGGTGACATCCAGTGCTGTGCTAATGACAGGCTGCAGCCATCACTCAAGGATATCACGGGTTACTATTTCCAACTTCTGCTAAGAGGGGGAGGAGCCGGGCACAGAGATAGAGGAGCATGGAGTGGGAAGACCCAACAGGCTCCACCACAGGCCACAGGTGCAGCAAGAAAGGACAAGTGGTGTGGCGCATTTATGTGGAACTGGCCAAACTCTGAGGCACTCACTGCAAGTGCCATCCATCAATGTCAAAACTTCCCCCGAGCCAGGGGCAGTGGCACACCCTGGAATTCTGGTACTCAGGAGGCTGAGACAGGAGGATCACAGGCTGGATGGCAGCTCAGCAATGCTGCTGAGACTCTCACCAACCTAGTGAGACCCTGTTTCAAAAAAATTAAAATAACCCGGGCGTGGTGGCGCACGCTTGTAATCCCAGCATTCGGGAGGCTGAGACTGGAGGATCCAGGTTCACGGCCAGCCTCAGCTACCTAGTGAGGCACTCCGCAACTTAGTGAGACTCGGTTTCAAAATAAAGAATCAAAAATAGGGCTGGGGGTATAGCTCGGAGGTAGAATGCCCCTAAGTTCAATCTCCAGTACCGAAAAAAAAAAAAATTAAAATAGGGGTGGAGGTGTATTTCAGAGGTATAACACCCCTTAGTTCAATCCCCAATACCACAATAAATAAATAAATAAATAAATAAATAAATAAATAAATAAATAAATAAATAAAAACTTCCCTTGCCCAGATTTGAATATTTCTTGAATCCTGGAGGCTGCACTCATTTCCTTGGATATGTTAAAAGTTATTTGTCACTTGAGAGGCTGAGACGGGAGGATCACAGATTCGAGGACAACCTCAGCAAATAGTAAGACTGGAGAGAGCTTTTGATTTGAATTATTTATGAACCACTGCCTGTTTGGGAACTTGTTCAGTAGCCAAAAAGATTTTATTTGTTACTGGAAATTGAACCCAGGGGGCGTTCTTCCTCCAAAGTATATTCCCAGCCCTTTTTATTTTGAAACAGGGTATTAAATTGCTAAAGCTGGCCTTGAACCTGTGCTTCCTCTGTCCTAGCCTCCCAAGTAGTAGGATCACAGGAACATGCTACCATGCCCAGCTTAGCTAAATAGGTGTGTGTGTGTGTGTGTGTGTGTGTGTGTGTGTGTGTGTGTCTTGCACTGGGGATTGAACCCAGGGGCATTCTACCTCTGAGCTACACCCCAGCCCTATTTTTTATTCTTTATTTTGAAACAAGGTCTCACTAATCAGCTGAGGCTGGCCGTGAACCTACGATCCTCCTGTCTCAGCCTCCCAAGTCCTGGGATTACAAGCACACGCCACCATGCCTGGCTGGCCGCCAGTCTTTCAAAGGGCCCACAAGCACTTAAAACCCACAGAAGGATCCTATCCATCTCCAGAGACACTGTGGTCTGCCTCTGTCTGGAGGAGATGGAGGAAGAGGACCAGGCAGGTTGAAGGAGGAGCATGGTCCACCCTGGGAAGTCCCCAGCAGTGCTCTCCAGGAACAGCGGTGGGGCGCCGCCTCCGTGTGAGCTGGGCTGGCTTCACAGCTGAGTCACTAGCCTGAAGCAGGCCCTGTGCAGACGCCCCGTGCCCACGCTGCTTCCCCCAGGGAGCTTACCTCCACCACTCAGATGGTGTGGAAACGAGGTCTAGCACAGAACACCATTTTCCACGAAACTTTCCAGAAATTCTCCTTTTGATTCCTATGTATGCTAAACATTCCATTTTCATACACATATACACACAAAAAAAATAGAGAAAATGAGCCAGGTGTGGTGGCGTACACTTGTAATCTCAGTACTTGGGAGGCTGAAACAGGAGGATCGCAGGTTCGAAGACAGCCTCAGCAAGCAGTGAGACTCTCATCAACCTAGAAAGACCCTGTTTCAAAATAAGAATAAAATAGGACTGGGGGTGTAGCTCAGAGGTAGAATGCCCTGGGTTCAATCCCCAGTACAGAAAAAAAGAGAGAGAGAGAGAGAGAGAGAGAGAGAGAGAGAGAGAGGAAATGGTAGAACAAATACCCACTATGGTTCATATTTCCCAGTTCCAGTCCCCACCGAGGGCCACTCTGATTTCATGAAGACCAATCCACACTTCCTCAACAGACTGGGGATGGAATCCAGGCTCCTGCTAGCACCAGCAAGCACTCTCCCACTGAGCGACCGCTCCAGCCCTATACCCTTCATTTTACAGCAAATCCCAGATATCATATTATTTCAAGATTAAATAATTCAGAATGCAGCTTTGCAAGATAAAGACCTTTAAATGCAATTGCAACATCACTGTCCCACCTGGAAACGATTCCTTCTATCATTCATTGAACTTTTCCTGGTCATCTCAAAAAAATTTTGTTGTTGTTGTTGTTTTTGTGATACCAGGGATTGAACCCAAGGGAGTTCTACCTGTGAGCTGTACCCCTCGCTCTTTTTATTTTTATTTTTAAACAAGGTCTCACTAAGTGGCTGAAGTTGCCTCAAACCTGAAAACATCCCATGTCAGTCTCTCAAGTGTTGGGATTAAGGCATGAGCCATGGGACCTAGCTTCATTTTTTTAAAATAATTTGTTATAATTAAGATCAAGTAAGGTCCAACTGATTAACACATATTTTAATCTGCATCTATTTTTCTGCATTTCCATATCTATTTTGTTTTGTACTGGAGATTGAACCCAGGGGCAGAAATCTACCTCCAAGCTACACCCTCATCCATTTTATTTTGAAACTGGGTCTTGCTAAGTTGCTGGGTCTCACTACATTGCTGAGGTTGGCTTTGAACCTACAATCCTCCTATCTAAGCCTCCCAAGTACTGGGATCACAGGCCTGTGCCATCATGCCCACTTGTATATCTTGTAAAAACCTTAAATCTAGAAGCCAGGCATGGTGGCACATGCTTGTAATCCCAGTACATGGGAGGCTGAAACAGGAGGATTGCAGGTTCGAGGACAGTCTCAGCAAGTAGTTAGGCTCTCATCAACCTAGCGAGACCCTGTTTCAAAGTAAAAAATTTTAAAAAGGACCAGGGGTATAGCTCGGAGGTAGAATGCCCCCAGGCTTAAACTCTAGTGCCACAAAATAGAAAAAAAAACTTAAATCTGGAGGCTTAGTCAGATTAGGGTTTTTTTGTTTTGTTTTGCAGTGGTAGGAATTGAATGCAGGGTTGCTCTACCACTGAGCTACACCCCCAGCCCTTTTTATTTTTATTTTGAGAGGGGTGTCTCACTATGTTGCCCAGGCTGGCCTTGAACCTGCCACGCTCCTGTCTCAGCCTCCCAGATAATGGGATCTCAGGCGTGTGCCCCGAGCCCCAGAGATGAGGCAACTTTCAGCAAGGGTATGACAGGAGGTGCCCACGCCTGGCTGTCTCCTTCTTGCATCGTTAGCAGTCACCGTTGATCATGGATTACAGAATGGTAATGATTTTATCATCCCCCTTCATCTCTTAGCTGTAAGACTTCTATAAAAAGAAACTTCCCCCATCAGCTCTTTACTTTAGTCATCCCCAAAGCACTGTTTGTAAAGTGCTTATTTCTTTCACTTTATCAACCAATTTCCAAAGTAATGAGCTTATTTCTTAGCATCCTACAAAAGTGACTGTTTTTTTCCTTGCGTATCATTACAAACCTTGGGTACATAAACCTGTATGACACGTTTAACCCACTGCCCTATTGACCTGAATGATGTCCAAACAGTCCCCACTGGGCCAGCAGAGTCTCCAGTTCTGCTCCTGTGTCCTTCTGCAACATGACCCTGGAAATCCTCTATGGCCTTCCTGCTTACCAGTGTGACAAGAAGCTCTGGCACATCCTGTGCATCCCCTGCCCTGGGCCTGAGAGCAGCCATTTCTCCAAAGAGTCCAGGTTCTTTTCTGTGGGAAAATGTATTTGCAATCACAGTTCAGGCTAGAGGAATGCTCACTGCTCCTGAGTTATGACTGTTTCTAGGCCTGGCCAGTGAACAGAGCTAGAACAGTTTATAAAAAATAATGTACCAGGCATCCTGCCACACTCCTGTAATGCCAGAACTTGAGAGGCTGAGACAGGAGCATTGCAGGTTTGAGGACAGCCTCAGCAATTTAGTGAGACCCTCAGCAACTTAGTCAGACCCCGTTTCAAAATTTAAAATAGAAAGGGCTTGAGGGTTGAGGATATATCTTGGAGGCAGAGCACTCCTGGTTCAATCACTAATTTAAAAAAATATATAGTGCTCCAAAGAGTAGCAAAGCAAAATGCCTACTTTAAAAAAAAATTTTTTTTTTCAGCAAGTGATAGATCCCAAGAAGTAGAATTGCAAACTCAAAGAGAAAATACAGCAGTCCTTGTCCCTCGTCCTGGGGCTGTCCACCCTGCCTCGTGGACAGGCATTAGGTAACTGTCTCCCCTCAGCCTTCCCCACACAGTGTTCAATAAAACCTTTGGAATTTTGGAATTCTGCCCATTTGGTATGAGAGAAATGCTACCTTCCCATAATCTGCATTATTCTCGATTAAGCTGAACATCTTTTCATATGGTAATGAGTCACCTGCGATAACAATTCATGATTCTAGTCTTGAGTCCAAGGGTCTGTTGTTGAGCAGACTAACCAAGAGAAAACATGAACATCAGGAATGTTGCAGGGGCCTCGTGGTGACAAGAGCCTGAAATCCAAGCAATGAACACCAGCCCCAATAGTAAAAAAAAAATGCAATTCTTACACATACCACTGTAGTTGGGGATAGTGGCTCAGATCTGCAATTAATTCCAGCAACTTGGGAGGCTGAGGCATGAGAATCACAAGTTCAAGACCAGCCTGGGAAACGTCACAGTCTCAAAATAAAAAATTTTAAAAAGGGCTAGGAGTGTAGCTCAGGGATAAAGCACCCTTGGGTTCAATCCACAGTCATAAATAAATAAATAAATAGCATTTGTAGCAACCAAAACCATAAGGCATCTAAAAATCAGTCCAACAAATGTTATATGAAAAGGATACAATTCAAGAAGACAAAGGTTCTATTGAAAACAGACAAGAAGCCTTGTCTTTTGTTGTTGTTGTTGTTCTCCTCTTTTTCCTTAAAAGTTACCACTATCTTGCTGGGCATGGTGGTACAGACCTATAATCCCAGTACTCAGGAGGTTGAGATAGGAGGATCACAGGTTTAAGGCCAACCTCAGCAACTTAGCAAAACTCTGTTTCAAAATTAAAAAAAAAAAAATAGAAAAAATAACTGGGGATGTAGCTCAGAGATAGAATGCCCCTGGGTTTAACTCCCAGTACCAATAAATAAAAATAAAAAGGTCTAGTCGTGTAGCTAGGAGGTAGAATGCCTTTGGGTCAAATCCCTAGTACCAAACCAAACCAAACTAAACAAAAAAGAAATAACCACTATCATGCCAGATGCAGTGGTACACACCTGTAGTCCAAACTGTTTAGGAGGCATTGTAATCCCAGCATTTGGGAGGCTGAGACTGGAGGATCCGGGTTCGCGGCCAGCCTCAGCTACCTAATGAGGCACTTCACAACTTAGTGAGACCCGGTTTCAAAATAAAGAATAAAAAATAGGGCTGGGGGTATAGCTCGGAGGTAGAACGCCCCTGAGTTCAATCCCTAGTACTGCAAAAAAAAAAAAAAAAAAAAAAAAGAAAACAGACAAGAGGTATAAACAAGTAATTCACATGAGTGGAAAAATTAATGACCAATAAACATAAGAACTGATGTTTTCAGTAATTAGTAATTAGCAAAATATTTAAAAAGGGCATTTCATATCCCCCATATTGGAAAAAATGGTGCGGTATGAGCCTAGAGCAGCATGACAGTACTGTGCCAGTATCTTCCTTCCACAGTCTTGCAAGTAGAGGAAGTCAGGTATGCTCCTTCTGTGGCCCTGAAATTCTGTTCCAACGTATGTACTAACAAACTAACAACAGTGCTCCAGGAGACTTAGAGATCTGAACAAGAATGTTCACCGCAGCAGACAAACCAGAAATAATCTGAATACCTAGAATAGAAGAATGGGTAAATCGTGGCATGTCCACCCATACAGTGGGATGCTATTGAGCACTGAAAAATGAGTTAACTAAAGCTACATGGAGAAATCCCAAAAACATACTGTTAAAGTGTGTGCGGCGGAGGGGGGGGGGGGTGTAAGTATAGAAGAATAAGTGCCAATTTAAACCATTAAATAAAGTTTCAAAACATGGCAAACAAAACTATCTAATGTTACTGGAAATATACATGTTTGTTAAAAGGATAAATATAAGGGAAAATACAATAAATTTAAATAGTGATTACTTGTGGAGTTTGGTTTTGTTCTCTGTTTTGAGCCAGGGTATGGCTATGTGGCCCAAGCTGGCCTCAAACTCCTGGGCTCCAGCGATCTTCCTGCCTCAGCCTCCTGAACAGTTTGGACTACAGGTGTGTACCACTGCATCTGGCATGATAGTGGTTATTTCTTTTTTGTTTAGTTTGGTTTGGTTTGGTACTAGGGATTTGACCCAAAGGCATTCTACCTCCTAGCTACACGACTAGACCTTTTTATTTTTATTTATTGGTACTGGGAGTTAAACCCAGGGGCATTCTATCTCTGAGCTACATCCCCAGTTATTTTTTCTATTTTTTTTTTTTTTTTAAATTTTGAAACAGAGTTTTGCTAAGTTGCTGAGGCTGGCCTTAAACCTGTGATCCTCCTATCTCAACCTCCTGAGTACTGGGATTATAGGTCTGTACCACCATGCCCAGCAAGATAGTGGTAACTTTTAAGGAAAAAGAGGAGAACAAAAAAAAAACAACAACAACAAGGAGAAATAGCCAGATGCCATGGTAGCTGCACAACTCTAATTCCTGTACTTGGGAGGCTGAGACAGGCAGATCACAGGTTCAAGTTCAGCCTCAGCAACTTAGCAAGACTCTGTTTCAAAATAAAAATTAAAAAGGGCTGCAGGTATAGCTCAGAGATAGAATGCCCCGGGTTCAACCCCTAGTACTACACACACACACACACACACACACACACACAGTCAAAAGAAAGAAGATGGTCTTTAAATGTCCAAGAATTGCCACACACCCACTCCTGGCCTGGCTGCAGAGAAGCCTGGGACATGCCTGTAGGCTCAGCCCAGACACTCTACAGATGTTTACTAAACTATCCAGCTGTCAGCAAAACTATACTTATGGTTTGCCGAAAAGGCATGATTAGGGGCTGGCTCTCTAATTCCATTTTACTGGTTGCAGGTTCTGTGGGCTCCAGGAGAAGCAGTTTTCCCAGTAAGACTCTGCATAACCCATCAATGTTTAAATGAGACCAGAGTCTGCACACCCAGCAAATGTCACACTCTCCGCTGGCCTGTTTGCTGTCCTGTGGAAGATCAGAGACAATGGGATTGTGAGCATGGGGTGGAAAGACCAGAAGAGCAGCCTGTTGCAGTGATCCACACTTGAGATCCCCAGACACTAGGACAAGGAGGCTGAGACGGGAGGATTGCAGGTTTGAGGCCAGACTCAGCAACTTAGCAAGACCCTGTTTCAAAAAATAAAGGGGTGTGGGGCATGGGGTATAGCTCAGAAATAGAATTCCCCTGGGTTCAATCCCTGGTACCAAAAACAAAACAAGAAAAAAAAACACCACTCCATCAAATAGCCAAATCCACTTCCAGGGTGAGGCGAGAATACAGAAAAGTCCCCTCCCCTCCAGGTTGCCTTTTCAGCAAACGTAAGTATAGTTTTGCTGATAGCTGGATAGTTTAGTAAACATCTGCAGAGTCCCTCCCTTCGCTGGGTCCAGTCATGTCTGCCATCACTGCGGCCTCCCCTGCAATATGCACATCATGTGCTTTGAGCAAAGCTAAGAAGTCAGAGAAGAGCACTTTATACCTACCATGTCCCTCAAGCACAGAGCAACTAGGCTGCCAGAAGGAGTCCCAGAATACACCTTCTTGAGCCCAGCATGATGGCACACGCTTGTAATCCCAGTACGTAAGAGGCTGAGACTGGAGGATCCCAGGTTCGGGGCTAGCCTCAGCTACTAAGTGAGGCCCTCTGCAACTTAGTGAGATCCTGCTTCAAAATGAAGAATAAAAAATAGGGTTGGGGGTGTAGCTCAGAGGTAGAATGCCCCTGAGTTCAATCCCTAGTTCAGCAAAAACCAAAAAAAAGAATCTACCTTCTTGGCCCTGATGATCAGAAACACAAGTCCTAGAGGTCAGGAAATTATATTGTGGCCCCATTCATTTAGACTGACTGCTTCAGATTGCTACTTAATTTTTTCAAGAAATGTCCATGAAGCCAGGCATGTAGCACACGCCCATGACCCCAGTACATGGGAGGCCGAGACAGTAGGATTGCAGGTTCAAGGCCAGACACAGCAATTTAGTGAGACTCTCAGCAACTTAGCGAGACCCTGTTTCAAAATAAAAAATAAAAGGGCTCAGGGTGTATCTCTGAGATAGGATGCCCTTGGGTTCAAGCCTCATTACAAACACAAGAAAGAAAAGAAGGGAGGGAGGGAGGGAGGGAGGGAGAAAAAAGAGAATAGAGGTGGAGATACATAAATATCAATTCATTAAAGCATCTGTAATTAACAGATCCCTTTTTTGGAAATGATGACAGCAGGCTGGTGACCTGGTGGAGCAGAAAGTTCAGCAGGCATGGCTGCACCCGGCTGTAAGTCCTGCTCCCTGCTGAGCTGCAGGAACTGAGATTCGCTGATGACCCTCAACTGCCCCTTAATTATTCCAAACACCAAATTACACATGCCTCTGATTTAAGAATGCTCATTAGCTCAAACACAAGCTTCTTAAAACAAAAGCACAAATACTCTTTGATTTACTCTGTGAAAGTTCTCATTTCATTTTTTTTGTTTGTCTTATCCTAGGGTAGAATCTCCTCAGGGCATTCTACCTCTGAGCCACACCCCCAGCCCTTTTTAGTTTTTATCTTGACACAGGGCCTCACTAAGTTGCTGAGGCTGGTCTTCAACCTGCAATCCTCCTGTCTCAGCCTCCCCAGTATGAGATTTCACCTTGCTTGCTTGCAAGATCTTTGTCATGGGGGGGGGGG
>PVLC010047106.1:0-11066 GCA_004027655.1 Graphiurus murinus
CTCCTCCTCCTCCTCCTCCTCCTCCTCCTCCTTTTTCTTTTCCTTTTTGGCTTGATGCAATAGACTTTATTTGTAGTATATAAAAAGGTAGGGACCAATAAGCCTCTTCCCTTCTTCAGGGGGTCTAGGATGGAAACTGCTAAAAGATATTCAGTGTATTGGGATACTGAGTGAGGACAGGGAAGTTCCTCTCTCCCCAAACCCAGCATCTGAGTACTTTTCTTTTCATCTCATGCTGGGACTGGTAATTTAGGGTGCTATTCCTCCTTGGAGGCCACATGGTCCACCACTCCATTTCTGTAGAGAAATTCAGTGTCAAATCAGGAAATGTGGTTGACAAAGTGGTCATTGAAGGCAATGTCAGCTCCAGTATCAAAAGGTAGAAGACTGTATGTCACTGTTAAAATCACAGGAGATGACCTGGTCTTTGGTGTTGTAGCTCAGGGTACCCTTTAGAGATTTTTCCCATGCCTGCTTCACCACCTTATTCATATTCTTATTTTTGGAATCTTTCTCAAGATGACAGGTTGGATCCATTACTGATCCATTACTGACACAGAAAGCCATAGACAGCATCTCATTCAGCTCAGGGAGGGCATTGTCCACAGCCTTGGTGCATCAGTGGAATCAGGGATCATGTTCTGAGAAACACCAATATTGGAAGCTTTGTTAGTCACCAGCTTTGAGGTCACCTGTGTCCGACTTGGGAGGGGCACAAACTGTCTACCCAAGTGGAGATTTGTGCATGTAGACAAATCTCCAAGGACCAAATGAGACAGATAAGCAAAGACTCTGACAGCTTTCTTATTTTCCAGATTTTTACCCTTTCATTCCCTGATTCATCCATGACTATCTTGATGTTTTTCCTTGACTCAACCCATGACTGCTTTACTGTCTTCTGTGATTACAGTGTTTTGGTTAAAACTCTCAATAAAAGCAAGATGCTGGTGGAAGGACAGGTAGGACAGAAATCTCTCTCCTCCTCAGCTCCCTCTGCTTTCTTGTTTCTCTATAATAATTTTCTAGAAAATCATTTTGACTCCATTGTTATTCATGTAAGAGACTTCTGATCAATCAATCAATCAACATAAACATCATCTGTAATACCCCTTGGTAATTTTGCTATAGAATCCCAGAGAGGCTATCTATGGTGTTCTGGATGGCATGGGTGGTGGTCATGAGTCCCTCCATGATGCCAAAGTTGTCTTGGATGACCTTGATCAGCAGGGCTGAGAAGTTGGTGGTGCAAGAGGCATTGCTGATGATCTTAAGGGAGTTGTGCACTTCTTATGGTCCATCCATCACAAATACAGAGGCTTCCAAAGAAGGCATTTCCCTTTTCAAGTGAGCCATTTTCTTCTCCAAGCTAGTGCAGATATTGGTAGACTCAATAAAAAATTCAGCACTAGCAATACCCCATTTGATGTTAGTGGGATCTTGCCTCTGGAAGATGGAGATGGATATTAAATTGATAACAAGCTCCTCATTCTCAGCACTGACTGTTCCATTGAACTGGCCATGGGTGGAAAGATACTGGAACGTGTATAATATGCCATTGAGATCAAGAAATGGCTCATTGATGATGACAATATCCATCTTGCCCACATCAAAAACAGCCCTGGCGAGCAGATGCTTGATATGGTCAAATCCATGTACTCCAACCAGAAGGGCCATCTGTGTGTCAGTGAGTCAGTGATTCACTACATGTCACTGCACAAAAAGATGCGGCTATCTGTGGAATGGGGAGGGGCAGAGAGCCATAGTTTTTTAAATGATAAAAAAGAAAAGCTTCCAAGAGAGAAAGATAATAAAGAATATTCAGGGAAAGAGGTCCAAGAGGTTTGATTTCTGCTTGTAGTTCTAGTTTTAAGAGCAGGCTTAGGAAACTCTAAAGGTGCAAGCTCAGTTGTATAGCATGGTAATCTTGAAATCATTACAGTATCATCCATAACACTGAGCACATATTATTGCACATCTGTCTTTTCATTTTTTGTAAGCTCACCTCACTCCCTCTCCAAGAGAAAAAACAACAACAAAATAATTTGTCTGCTTTTCCACCCACTGCCTAAGAAGTTTTCCTTTGCTTTGTCAAAAGAGAAAAATCATTATTGATGCAGCTGTGTGTTCACAGAAGATGATGCAACTGAGCTCATTTTTACTAATAAATTCGCAGAAGGGGCATTTCTTGAAGGATGGAAAAGCATTTTTTACAATCAAATTGTATTTCAATTTTCTCCTATGTGGTAAAGTTAGAGTAACATATCCTGAAAGACTATGTCAATGATACTCTTCTTTCTGTTTTTATACCTATAGATTTTCTCACAAATTGTGGGCTTTTGAGATATATAAAACTACATGCCTTTTTTTTTCCTGAAAGATTTTAATAATCTTTCTATAGAAAGAATAAGAGTTTTGTTTGTTTTTGTTTTTGCAGTGCTGGCTATTGAGCCCATGGCTGTGAACCCTAGGCAATTGCCCTATACTGAGCTACATTCCAGCCTGGAGTAATAATTTGATGTGATTTATTATAAGGGAAAGGTAACTTTCAAATTCTTCCAACCAGAGAAATACATCAAGTGCTGTGTGCATGTCCCTATCCCTCTGAATTTCATTATGATGCATAATTATAACACATCAATAAAAGTATGTCAAAAATACAACAACAAATACTGGTGAGGGTGTAGAGAAGGGGAACTCTAGTACATTGTTGATGGGATTGCTGATTAGTGCAACCACTTTGGAAAACAGTATGAAGGATGCTAAGACGAATGATAATGAACCTAGCATATGATCCAGCAATACCCCTTCGGGGTATCTACCCAAAAGAATGGAAACCAAACTACCAGACTAGTGTATGTGTATCTATGTTTATAGCTGCACAATTCACAATTGCTAAACTATAAAACCAGCCAAGATGTCCATCAACAGATGAATGGATTACAAAACTATGGGATATGTACACAATGGAATTTTACTCAACCATAAAGAAGAACAAAATCATGTCATTTGCAGGCAAATGGATGGAACTGGAAAATATTATTTTAAGTGAGATTAGTCAGTCACAAAAAGTAAAAAAATTGTATGCTCTCCCTAATATGCAGAAGCTAGGGAGAAAGTGGGACATAAGAGGGACTCTGGATGAAGAAGGAAAAACCTTAGATGAGCAAAGAAGGTGACCTAACTGAAGGTATTGGGGGAGAGGGGGAAACACCCTAATGCACATGATGTACATTCACAAACATATCAAAATCAATCAGTAAACCGAACGTGAGAAGGAAGGAGGGGGGAGGGAAGGGGGTGGGAATTGGGGAAGGTTTAAATGAGTGCTGTGTGCATGTATGCCTCTATCTGCTTGTACCTCATTAAGATGTCTGATTACAATGCACCAATAAAAATGTATACATAAAAATATGTTAAAATAAAATAATGTAAAAATTTAAAAAATTCTTCCATCAAAGTTATTATTCCCAGCTTCAATCTTTTTAAGGAGCAAGGCACTTAGTGTTCTACCAGCCTTCACTATAGCCACCTATATTTCTGTCCCTTTCATCTCTAATGGTGCCCCATTTGTTTATTACTTCCATTCCTGAGACATCTTTGATTTCTTATTTTGCTTATGTAATACATCTTGCCACCTACTTCTTCTATTTCTGTGCTTATTTATTTTCATTTGACCTCCTAAATATATTAAAAATCTCACTCAATTGCTAGTGAAAAGAAGATAGAAAACCAATAAAGTCTTTTTTTTTTTTTTTTTGGACCCAGGGACATTCTACCTCTGAGCTACATCCCCAGTCCTATTTTTTATTCTTTATTTTGAACCAGGGTCTCACTAAGTTGTGGAGGGCCTCACTAAGCAGCTGAGGCTGGCCCCGAACCCCAGATCCTCTGGTCTCAGCTTCCCAAGTACTGAGAAATAAACTCATTCTGTGCAATATTGGCAAGCAAAGTGAAATGGGTGTGCCATATGACTTGTATGTATATTTATTTTTTTAATAAGATATGATATGTTCTGGAGATGCCACTGATGAAATGTTCTCTGTTAGCTCTCCCCATGAATTAATCTAAAATGTACTATGGGCTCAATACGTGTACAGATTTCTAGAATTCCTCCATAACTTTCCCACTGGTTAATGAATATTTTAGTGACTTTTGTCTCAAACTCTAAGTCTTACTTTTGTCTCAAACTTTATGTAACCATTTAGTGGTTAAATGTCCAGTCAAAGTGATTGTAGAATATCTTTTGAACTCATTAGCATTTTTCTCTTTCCAGTAATTCTTGAATTCATTGATATTATTTGAATACTACATCTCATCTAGCTCTTTTGAAATTTTACTTCTTAGTCAAAATTAATACAGTCATATCATTTAATGAGCAATAATCTAAGTTATAATTCTATCCATGCTTTAAACATTTTCAAATATAAATTATGCATACATTTTCATTAAAAGCTGCAGTAATGTTTATAAGAAGTCATAAAAAATGGATCTTGCTTCAAAATGTAATACACTTTTGTTAGCTATCTTCTGATCCTTTGTTTTCCTTTTCTCAGTTTCCAAAACTACTCAATTTCCATTTAGTGATCCTTATAGTTTTAGATTTACTGCTTCCACCCTGGACTCTATAAGTAGATTATAGAGGCTAAAATAATGTTTTCAACTGAAACTCCTACCTTAAATCAACAGCATAAGTAACAGAAATTTTGTTACATACACACACACACACACACATTCTCTCTCTCTCTTATTATTACTAACTTTTTTAAGCAAGTAGTACAGAATATGAATAATTATGTGATCTGGAGATGTAGGCTGTGTCACAGTAAGCACTGATACCCTGTGTATCAGTCAGCTTGCATGTGGTTATAACACAGAACAAACATCTCTCAAATCTCAATTACTTATGACAGCGAAGATATACAACTTTTTCTCATTTCCTGTCAGTTGTTGGCCCCTGATGGTCAGTGACAACTCTGCTCTTTTTCCATATGGCTGTTTCATTTGAGGATCCTGGTGGAAGGGGCAGTCTGTTTGGGTCATGGAGTTCTCATAGTATAAATAAAGGAGTAAGTAAGTGATCCTAACACTTCAAGTGCTTCAAGCTGCTTAGTCATGCCATACTTTATATCCATTTGCCTTCTATTAGTCAAAAGGAGAAAAAAAGAAAAAAAAATCACACAACTTATTCCAAGATTAATTGGACCACATAATTAGGGTGTTAATGAGTAAAGTCAATTTTCCCTTAAGTCTGTGTGGTATAAATTTCTGGAATTTTGTACCTACCAAGAAATAGTGGTTATTTAAAAAGTAAATTCAGTTGAGTGTTATTAAAAGTTGGATTTTAGTTTCAATTACTGGGAGAAAAAATGATGTAATTTTAAATAATGATTTGCCTTTGGTTGTAATGAGAGAAATGTGCAGTGAGGAGTTGTGAAACTTCCAGTGGAACTTCTCTACATTTACCAAATGCTTCTCCAGATGTCTGTAAGTGTCACATTAAACTTGCAAGTTATCTTGCTTCATGTGGGGTTTTTAATTGAAGAATCATTTTCTTCCTTCTTCAAAAAATTTCTGATATTTGTTAGTTGACAGTATGAAAGAGGCAAAGTTACTTTTGATGAAGCTACATACTGTACTTATCTTTTCAGTCTGATCATGCCCTGGTAGCTTTCAACATGTACACATGATAGTGAGTAGCACCTATTTTAAATAAAGCTTCCATGTTGCTTTATCAATAGGTTATGCAAATAAATATTACTTTCTTAGTTAACTATTCTTTTTTGGTGTTTGTGGTACTGGGGATTGAACCCAGGGGTATTCTAATTCAGAATTACACCCCTAATCTTATTTTATTTTTAAATTTTGAGACAGGGTCTTGCTAAGTTGCAGAGGGCCTTACTAAGTAGCCAAGGCGGCTGCGAACCTGAGATCTTCCTGTTTCAGACTCCCAAGTACTGGGATTACGAGCATACAAGCATGTACCATCATGCCCAGCTCATAGTTTTCTTTTTAAAAGAAGATTTTATATATAAAATTATTTTTTCTTTTTCTTTTTTTTTTCTTTTTGGTGGTATTGGGGATTGAACCCAGGGATGCTTTATTTCTAAGCTAAACCCACGTCCCTTTTTTATTTTTTATTTTGAAATAATGTCTCACTAAGTTACTGAGCACTGGCCTCAAACCTGCAATTGTCCTATCTCTTCCTATCAAGTACTGAGATTACAAGTGTGTGTCATTGTGCCCAGCACAAAATTCTCAAGGCATATAAAAGCTCAGGTTTCATTTAATGCTTGTTTAAATGTCATTTTCCAAAGCAAATTTGACATACATATCTCAGAAAATTATACCTGAACATTTTCTGCACAAACCAAAGATAGATACAAGGAATAATATGTTTTTTATTGCTTTATGTATTAATTCAAAAGATAAGAACGATAAAAATTGTTATTGTTATGGTTTGGATCTGGAATAACTTCCCCTCAGCCCCATCACCCCAATCCTGCCACAGCCCTTGTATTGAAGACTGATCCCTAATGCAGCTAGGTTCAGAGGTAGGGCATGCCTGGAGGAGGTGAATCACTGGAGGTGTGACCTTAAGGACCATGAATGTCCCTGGCACCTTTCTGTTCCTCTCTGCTTCCAAGCTACTATGAGCTGAGCAGCCTTCCTCTGCATGCCCAGCCTCAGTGACGGTACTGCCTTGGACCTGGCCCATCATGGACTGAACCTCTGAGCCAAATAAACCTTTTCTCCTTTAAATTGTTCTTGTCGGGTATTTGGTAACAGCAATGAAAAGCTGACTAACATAATCAGATTATAGAAGGCTTGGAAATAATAGGAAATAAAGTCATCAAAATAACCAGGGAGGCAGAAATCTAGTCTGCTAAATTTCTGATGACAAGGGTAAAAGGTAACTCACATAATCAACATGAAGAATGCAAACCAGGACTGGGCAGCATCTAAGGAAGACTGCATGGTCATGATCTCTCTGTAAAAAGTATTTGCTTAGGGCATCACTGCTGTCTTCATTGTCCCTGGGCATGTGACATTTCTGTCTCTCTTGCCACTGGACAATTAGCTGCTGAGCTGCTGAGCTCCACATCCTTGAATATTCACTTTGCTTCCTGCCACTAGGCTGCCAACTCTGTGGTAGCAGTTTCAAAGAATCTCTAACTACTCTTTATCTTTATGTCACTCCCCTGATGCTCATTTTCCTGGACAGCAGCTACTAATTGGCTGCTTTGGTCACATGGCTAACTCTAGCTGCCACACTTTGTCAAGAGAGACAAATTTTCATTGTACTGCAGTGGTAGAAGGAAATTGCTTGCCATTCTGGGTATTTGTATGTTGGGCAGACAAGACAACACAACACATTGTCTAACACTGTCACTTACGATCTTATCACATAAAAATGGGATCATTAGCATTTTGTTTGCCTCCTTCTAATCAGTTTTATTATAATCAGTGTACTGGACAAAACAGTCTCTTAAAAAACCCAGTTGATAAAACAAATCAAAGTTAAGAGATGAAAAACTTTGGGGTTATCTGCATAATATATGATATACAAAATGTTAACCATCCTAATATATATGGAAATTTTTAAATCAGTAAGACCAAAAAACATTGCAATTGAAAATTGATAAAGGACACGAACAAACCATTCAAAAGGAAATTAAAATGACTATTAAACATGTAAGAAAAACTTGGTAACATAATTTTTATTCAGAGAAACACACAAAAAAACAACAACCTATCACATTTTTGTTTATCTGACTGGTAAATATTAAAAAGACTGACAATATTCAATTTCAGTAAGACCATGGGAAAACTAGCATTATAGTAAATTGATACTTCCTATAGGAAAGCTTGCAAATAAAAGAAAACTAAAAATATGGATGCTTTTTAAAATAGCTATCCTTTTCTAGGAAATTATCAAAAGGAAAACACCAAATAAATGTGGGATAATATATGTCAAATATATTCACTGTAATATTATTTCTAATAAAAAAATAGAAATAAGCTAAATGCCAAATAAAAAAGAGAGAGGGCAGGTGAAGGGAGAGAGAAAGAGAGAGCGAGAGAGAGAGAGAGAGGTTTAGAGGTTTGTTTCAAGAATATATGTACATACTTTCAGATTGTAGGACATTATATGGATTTTATATTCTTTATATTATTTTATATATTTTCTCCTTGCTTTGATTTCTATTGAATATAAATCATTTTCATAATTAGAAAATAATCTTCCCTTTTGCTATTGTTTGAATGTCCTTTCCAAAACATAGGTTAAAACTTTGTCATTATAACAGATTTTAAGAAGTGTGGTCTCTAAGAAGTGAAATTGTATCATGAGGGATTAATATTCTTATTGTGATGTGGGCTAATTGTCCTGAGGTGAGAGCAGGCTGTTTTGAAGTGAACCTGGTTCCTCCACCTTCCTCTCTTTTACAGTGCTCATTGGCATTTCTGTCCTTCTGCAGTTGGATAACTTAGTACCAAGGCTTTTACCATGTGTTCACCCCTGGGCCTGGACTTTTCAGCCTCCAGAGTCCTGAGTTAATCAATCTTTATTCTTTATAAATTACTCAGTCTGTAGTATTCAGTTACAGCAGCAGAATATGGACCAAGACACCATTTCATCTAGAATTTTGGAAGAGATCATTAAAAGAAATTGGACTGCATTCTGAATCTGGTTTCATTTATATATTGGAGTCTAGCTTTTCTTCTCTAAAAGGAGAAGGTGGAGGAAGATGGTGAATTTGAATTATTTCAGCGGTCCTTTCAATCTCCAAGATTTTTACAGAGTGCTTCAAATCCTAGCAAATCTTCCTCAGGAGGAACAGTGTAATGGAATGTGGTAGAGTTGAAAGAGGTGGCACTTACTTAAAGAATGATTCTATTGTTTCAAGAAGATCTTCCATAGTATGTGAAATCAAGTACTTTGTGGAGGGTGGAACACCATTGGGGCCTCTTAGAAATGCAATAGTCTTATGAACTTTTGAAGGTGATGTTAAAGAACTACAAAGATTTCAAAGTTTACCATGCTTTCCTGTTCAAATAGAAAACATCTCAAATCCACACATTATAATAGAACCAAACTGCAGGCAGAGGAAGAGAATTTGTCTTACATTTTGCAAAAATAAATGTTTTTACTTAATTTTATATCTTAAATGATGAAACTAAAAATTCCAGAAGAGAGGTAAGAAACATGCTTCTTTTTATACTTATGTTTTTAATATTGGAATCTTGTAAATTTATACTGGAGATGTATATATCAAGTAGGCTTGATATCAATCAACTCTTTAAAGAATTAATCAGTTTGGGGGGGATGGGTACCTTAAACTTGTATACCTACCTTGTCTCTAGACCTTCTAGTTTATGGATTTAGCTTTCAAAGTTTGGTGGTAAATATTAAAGATTATTATTAAAAGCTCTATCCTGAAGCATAGTTGCTTTGTTGGATAGATAATAACTTTAGTGAGATCAATTACTATTAATTCCTGAGATACTTCAGTAGTAATTTAAGTAGTAGGAAGAATTTGATGAAAGATCAAGTGTTTAGGTATCTATGAAACTAGAACAATGGAAACAAAAGAGTTGTTAATTCTTTTCTTCCAATATTATTATTTTCTTTTAATAGAACTATATTACCTTAATATTCCTAATATTAATACAACTAACAATGGTCCTGATAAATAAAAAGAGTAGAAATATAGATTGCTCCCTATTGCATTTAAAACAGCATGATACTTCCAAGTCAAGTGAAACAGAATGGATCCTAATAATTATAAGAATTTGGAAGGTTATATACTTTATTTCAAATTAGTGCAGAATAAAATACTCATTAAATGAAAGTGAAAAAGATGACTAGCTATTTAAGAACCAAGAACATGGATCTTTAAGTTTTTTATACCAATACAATATTCAGGTAGATTAAACATTTATTTATATATAACAAAGTCAAAGTATGGAAAGAAAATATTTGCTCTTAGTCATTGTGTAGTGAGAAGAACTTACCAACGCATAATATGAAACTCAGAAGTGATTTTAAAAGATTAAAATTTAAATATATGGCAATATAAAATTTTATATGGCAACAACAACAAAAACATGAAGATGTATTCTGCCTTGGGAAAATGTATCACATACATAAAATCTCTGTAATACAAAGCATTCTTAAAAATCCATTGAGAAAATATGGAAAAGACAGAATTTGACAATTTATAGAAAAATTTAAACTGCTGTCAAGCATTAAAACACAAATTTGCCCCAAACAAAAGAGCAAAACCCAAATTAAATAGTTTTTCTTATAATGATACAAACTAAAACACTGATGATGTTCATTTTTAACAAAGTTGTAGGCAAACAGACATAGTCAGTTAATGTTGACGGAGGTACAATTTGGTATTATTTTTTGGAGGGCAATATATCATTATCAATTAAGTCTGAAAATGTTCCTTTTAGCTCAGAAATTCAACTTTAAGGAATGAATCCTACAGAAACATGGTCATTGCTTCCCAAGTTTTCACATTGCAGTGAATATACACTATGGTGTATTTTGTCACAACAAAAATTGTTCACAAAATGAGTTCATCAGGAAAAGATCAGCTAAACAAGTTGTAGCACAGCTCTATAAGACGGCATACCGTGCAACAGTTTAGAAGAATAAGGTTGCTTAAAATGTTTAGACATGTAAGAAAAGGACTAGTGATAACTTAATTAAAAAAGGTTCCAGAACAATACTCACAGTGTGAGACTACTTTTGAAAAAGGTTGTAGTATGTATAATTAGAGATGGATAGATACATACATCTAGATATATAACTGTATACCAAAATTTCAAAAGTTGTTATTTCTGGAGAGTGAGATTATAATAGAAGGACTTCAGTTTCCACATTATCAGTTTCTGTGTTGTTTAAATTTCTGTGGCAAGCTTGTGTTAGTTTCATAAGAAAACAGAAAGAGGACAAACAGAAAAAAAAGATTAATGGCTTGCTGCCATCTGGGAGTGCCACAAGGCTCTGTCTTCTGCCTTCAGTCTCTTGAAAAATGTTATCAATTATTTGGGTG
>PVLC010047107.1:0-11202 GCA_004027655.1 Graphiurus murinus
TCTTTTCATCAAAAATATTTCCATTTATACTGTGTGTCTTTAAGTGTTTTTTACGCTTAGTTTAACCAACATTACATACATTTCCATTCATTTGGGGGTTCATGTGAATTGCTAATTATTTAAAATTAAAACTGAAATTAGTTTTGTCTTTTAAAAAGATTCTTGTATTCAGTTAATGTTTAGGCAAATAGCTTTATAGAAATATATATGACTTTGATAAGTCATTAGAATTTGCATTGTGAGGCATAGGTACTATAATAAGCTATAGTAAAAATAAATAAATACAAACAGATTTATTTTCATGAATTTATATGTTTTATAAAGGCATAAATTATTTTAAAAATTAAAGATCTAAATATTGTTTCAAAGAAAACAATATCAAAAGAGTAGTCTGTATTTGAAGAGACCCTCTACTTAGGAACATTATAGTATTTTGTGTGAAAACTTGTATCTTTCATTGCATATTGAGCTTTGCTTTGCTTTGTTTGATTTTTTTTTTTTTTTTTAATTTGGAGAAGGCAGAAAGGCCACTTCAAGTTTCAAGAAAAACTCCATTTTTTTTCTATTAATTTTAAAAATGTTTTATGTGTTTGGAATTCATGTCAGATGTAGTGCTAGAGATATGATTCCCCCCAAAAAGTTGAAAACCAAGGCCAGTTTTGTACAAGCAGATGCAGATTTAGAGCTAAAGGCATACATGTATATATGACATAGATAAAGCGAGCAATAAGAAAACTTTGAAAAGATCATGTTCAGCATAACACAAATTATTTTTAAGAATAAAATTGGTCAAATGGTGTTTTCCCCTTTTTCTGTTTGTAAGCCAATTTGAGTAATTTGAACCAGATAAAATGGAATATCCAATCTTTTTTTTAACCTACCAAAATAGGCAATTTCAGCTGGTTTTTACTTAATACAAATTTGAATATTTGTACCGTATGAACATGGCAAGAACATTTTCAACATTTAAAAAATATCAATGTAAAATGTCTTTAATATATAATAAATTTCCAAGAAGAATGGTATTCCTCCTAACATATTCTGCTCCTAATGATTTATGTTCAAATGGGAATTATCTAAATTCATCCTCTCTTCAATCTCTGAAACAGGCTGCTCTTTTATCCATTGAATTCCAGAGATTTGCTTCCCTGTGAACTCTTGTTTCCTGGAATTTTTGCCTCAGGCTAATATTATACCTGGTTGACCATCTGCTAAGATAAAGGTGCAGCTATGTGCGCTTTGAGGTACCAGGGGGAGGAAAGCCATTTGACCTTTTCTGTCTGAGGGCTTAGAACTTCATTAAAGCACCTCTTGGGATTGTGAGTATAGCCATGAGAAAGTCATCATTTGTAATTAAGTCCTTCCCACTGGCTATATCCCTGTTAAATCTAATGATTAAAATATAAATTCAATATTCTAAATGGTCACAAAGCATTTGATTAAAGGTTATTTTGCTTTTAATACAATGGGGGAGATGACTTTCTAAGGGCCCACTTTTTGTGTTCACTTTCAGAAAGTGTCCTGCAGACAGACTCTTCAAAGGGCAAGCTATTAGGCAATAAATTGTTCAAATGTTAAGAGCAGAGCTGTTAAAGAAGGTGGTGAAGCCAAATGTATATCATTGCGAGTGATAAATATTCTTATCTCTTAAGAAGCAAATGCCTATGTGTTCCCATGTTTTAATTTCACAGAACGATACATTACCTTTTTCTTGATTCATTGTTCTCTCAGGTTGCTTCTATCAAGTATGCCCAAACTCTCCCTTTACTATTTTTCAACAAATTAATGTGTATTTCATTATTGAGTAGGCTTCACTTTTTGCAATAAGGCCCAGATTCCATACCATTTCTTTGTGGTCCTCTTTGATTATCCTAACATTAGAAATCTTTTCCCTCCCTCACAATTCCATGTTATGGCTGAAAGCACCCATTTTCTGTTTTCGTGGCTGAAAGCACCCATTTTATGTTTTCGTACTAACCTTGTATTCATATCTGTATTTTAGTGCATTTAGTTTTATATTTGGCAGCATCACAAGCTCTCTGAGGGTAGATAATACATCTTTTGTATTCAATTTCTAGCACACTGCCTTGCTATTAGAAGTGGGCCAAAACATGTACATTGCTATTATTGAAGATGATGAGATTCTTTGTAGTTGGAAGAGAAAATAAAAATAAATGAGGAAAGCTAGTTATTGAATGAGGTACTTCAGAGTGTTTTGCATCTAATAGCCAATGGCAGAAATACTAAATCACAAGGGTTGATTAATAATTTTATCATTGTTATTGATCTCATGTAATTAAAAGAAACATAATACATATTTTTCTTCCATGCTTGGCTGATGAGTGATTGTATAAATGATAATCGATGAAGATAAAATGTTTAGATCTTTTAAGAAAAAGAAACTAGGTTGTGGTTAGTGACAAAATAGTGTTATTATCTTAGAATTACAATATGAGCCACTTGAATATTGATTTTTCACTTCTATTTATATAGTTCTTTTAAATTTAAACCAGTTATAACTGTGAGTAAATGTAGTTCTCATTGTATTTTCTTCCTGCTATTTTGCTTTATAACCTTCAGAGAAAAGGTTGTGAAATCTAATTGGGCTGGAGTGATTTATATCTAGTCTTTCTTAGGGTAAAATGGGTGAATTAGCTAATGCATCAAGGTGGCATAGGGCAACACTACTTAGGAAAACCTCAAGTACATGGCTTTGATTAGAAAGTGAAGGAAAATAATCTAGAGATGTCAGGGAGATAGAAAGACAGTAATATATTGTATCAGAAGTCTATGAAGATAAATTTCAAAAGGGAACGATTAGTAAAGAGCCAAGCTTAGAAATTAAGAATACTAGATGAGAATATAAATATAAATACTTAGGACAATATGCCTCTTGCTAAAGTTGCTCTTAAGTGTTCTGAAATAAACATCTGTTTTTGAAATATTGTACATGTTAACCAGGCATGGTGACATATACCTGTAATGCCAGTCTTTGGGAGGCTGAAACAGTAGGATTGCAGGTTTGAAGACACCCTCAGTAGCTTAATGAGAGACACTGTTTCAAACAAACAAACAAAAAAATTAAAAAAAGGGCTGGCGGTATGGTTCAGAGGTAGAATGCCTCTGGGTTCAATCTTCAGTACCAAAAACAATTAAATAAATAAATAACATGTGTATGCAAAACATGATAGGTATAACCTAATTTTTCTTAACATTTTCATGAATACAGAAGTAGTTTCTCCTTACATCCAAATTTTGGGCAGGGACTTTGTAGTTTTTAAAAGAAAAGTTGTTACCTACCCACATCTATCTATACATACATACATGTAATATATATAGTTTTTTCTTTCTTTGCATTAAAGACATCAGAAATCTCACTTTCATCTATTTTAAGCAGTGATAAAGTAAAAGGACTTTCAAAGAGCAGGATGTGTGGTGCATGCCTGTAATCCCAGTAGGGAGGCTGAGATAGCGGGATTGCAGGTTCCAGTCCAGAGTGCAGTAATTTAACGAGACCCTGTTTCAAAATAAAAAACAAAAAAAAGTGTTACAAAAACAAAAACAAAATGGGTCTGGAATTGTAGCTCAGAGGTAGAATACCCCTGGGTTCAATCCCAAGTACCATGAAACAATAAAATAAAATTTAAAAGGGACTTTGGAAGGAGCCCTTGAACAGTACTTGTAGAAACAGTCTTACATGCACTTATCTTGAGTACTTCTTTTGCAGACTTGCCCAGCCAATGGATTCTAATATAAAAAAGAAATCTGTGATTCTTCCCTAAGCACAATCTCGTTATTCCAACATATGGCTAAATTAAGGCACCAAAGGCTAAACTGGAAGGAAGACTCTATCAGCCAAGAAAGAAAAAGAAGAAGTGTTTCTCCACTTGTGCCTAATTACTGTTAGCTCCATTGCAGAAGACACAATAATTCTTCAGCAAGACTGACCTTAATGTCAACTAGAAAATGCTTGCTGGTGCCAATGCCTGCTGTTGTATCTCTGAAGTTTAAGGCAAGTTATTTGGAAACACGAAAATTCTGAAATTATGCAAAGTCAGAGTGACTCTCAACTCATGTATTGAGACAATTGTTAGTAACTTCAGAATCCGGGGGTCTCTGTGAAATTTTTCCCTATTAGTGTCCTCTAAAATGTAAACATCTCCCTTCCAACAATACTTAAATAGATATTTGACATTTTAGAATAAAAAATCAGCTGAAATAATCTAACTAAATGCTTTACTTTTGAGTAAATACCTTGAGTCTAGTGAGATTAGAGAATTGACCCAAAGTCACTCTGGTGGCCTGCTGTGTCTATGAATTTTCCAAGTAGCCCATTTCTGTACCCTGAAATTTGTAGAATACAGCAGTCATAATGTATTCTTCTTAGAACACAGAGGGGAATTGGAATTAGCTTTTACTTCCTTTTTATTCAATACCTTACATCTCTATTATGGAACTTAGTTTAGTTCATTTCATTAGTTAGGTATATATTTGTCTTTCTCATTATATGAGCACCGTGCTTGTTCAGGTCTAATTAATTCTTAAATATTTTAATGCTGCCTCCCACCCCATCTCAAGCACAGTATCTTAAACATGTAGGAGTAAAGTTTGTTGAATCGAATCATGTGAAAATGACAGTATATGTTAGCGGAAACAAAAATTGACAAGTAATTTTGATTTGGACTTTTTATCTTTTGTAAAAAAAAAAAATCAGCATGCTGCACTTAGTACTCAATTTGATTTATTGTTTCTCACACCTGTGTCCTTTTAAATTTTGAGTATTTTATTCTTACTTGAGCCACTCTCTTTTGAAGTAGCATCCCAGTTGCCCTCCCTGACCTTCCTCCTCGTAGTGGGGGGTCTACTTTCATATGTCTGTAATATTATTCCATTCTGTCATAGCCTGAACAGAGCATTTCCTTCATGGAAAACTTTTTTGTCAAGGCTTCCTAGAAAGTTGAGCTCAAAAACCCTGAGTTGTGATGTTAAAATCTACACTGTTTCTCTATACTTGGTCTTATTGTGGCTTTTTTTTTTTTTTACTCTTTGAATTAATTAGGTTGTTTGGAAACAGTAGAGGCTACTTTTGGATCAAGTTATTGAATATAGCTGTTCACTAGATTCTTAAAATACATTTTTTGATTGCCTAAATTACTATGTGTGAGACTTTCTTAAATAAATAGGTCTCTACTAAATGGAATTTTGTATTCCAATTTCATAGTCACTATACTTCATTCTTGTATAGCTAGCCTCATAAAGTAATAGGCAAATATTTGTACAGCAAAAAATATACTTGAAACTTTTGTATTTTGGTTTGATCACTCTGTGGACATTTTTGTGACTGTTGGGCTTAGTGTTATTTGAGTATTTCTTATTTGAGTACTATTATTAGGGTTATGTACAGAGAGATCAAAAGGCCTTTCCCTCAAGTGGAATATCTTTTTAAAAAACTCAAAATGTGTACATTGCTTTATTAAGTTTTCATTTTTAATGCCCCTAGGTAATTTAAGAAAGTTGCAGTGAGCTCCCATGAGATCATATCCCAAGTGAGCATTTATAATCCTACACCACTTAGAAAATACTAACACAAATTTGGGGGCTTTTAACATATAATATTTAGTTAAAATATGTTATAATAGATTTCTTAGCTTCTACCTAGCTCCAAAGAAAGAAAGGAGGTAAGATATGAGGTAAAGTAATTCAGAGTATTAGGATTACATCATGGCCCTTTGATAAAGGAAAGCCTGCTTTCCTACAACTGATATTCAATAATTAATATTTACAATTTACATCTTTATTCACAGTAGCATTATTTTCTATTTTGCAATTTTGCTATTAAAATCATGAATTATTTAAAGTAATTTTAAGGTTCACAGAGTTATTTTCATTTCAATGTAAAATATGTATGTCATATTATGATCGCCTTTTTAGAAGTTAACTATGAGAATGACTTCTTTCCACCACCTTTTTTTTTTTTTTTTTTTTTTTTTAATAATTGAGCTTGAAGCATGTTTTGTCATATGAGTTCTTCAAAATTCTGGCCGTCAAAAGATTTTTTTTCCTTAGGGTTTAGAGAAAAAAAGGAGACTCTTAAATAATAAAATACTTAATTTTGAAGCCTATAATCTTTCGGTGTATTTGTATTATCAAAGAATAAGGACTGTAGATCCATGGCTATGTCTTTCTTTATTTTCTTTATTTGACCCTTATAAAGGGAGTAGTTTGATATAATCCATGTTTCTTACTTTGATTAATATTTTTGTTAAGGTATTTGCTGATTTTTTTTTGTTTTGTTTTTTGTTTTTTCCTAAAATGAAAGCAGGTTTTACCCTATACTATAGATTGGATAACCACAGTTTGTTGATCAATACAATCATCTCTTCTTAATGTTTTAAGTCATTTAGTTTGTGTTTCTGTATCAAAACATGCATGAACAATTATGGGGTTATTTGCTTAATTTACTCTGTCATATATTGCTGCCATTGTAATTAATTGGTGTGTGTGTGTGTGTGTGTGTGTGTGTGTGTGTGTGTGTATGTGCCTATGTGGTATTATGTATTGGTAAGTCATTCTTCATAGTGGACTTTGCATCCTAATATTCAAGGGAACAATGTCCTTTCAAGGGAAGTTATATACCTATAAATCTTTGATGCTTGGAAAAGTTAGAGTGAGACAGTGGTTTAGGATCCTAATTACCTTGCCAGGCAAAAAAAAAAAAAATTTTTTTTTTTCTGAGAAACGTAGTTTGATTCTCTTCTACTATGAAGTGTTTACCAGCACATAGAGAAAAAGGGATATAATCATTTCTGTTTTTATTTGTACTTAAGAAATGCCTTTTGGGAGAAATCCACTCACTTGATCTGTCAAGCACTGAACAACTTGCTCTTGTTGTCTGCGAATTTCAGTTTCTATAAAATTACATTTTAAACTGGATTGAATTGTTATATTCAACTTCTAACCATTTTTAGTAATGAAGAGTACAGTATAGATAAATAAGAATCAGCAAAGGACCTCAATTAAGTTCATTTTCATTTTCATATGATACTTTTCATATGAGGAATGATAAACTCTGGGCACTATAATAAACTTGGAAGTAAATAATATCTAGTTTTTCCTCTTAAGGAATATAGATTCAATTTTCCTGTCATATACTCCCTTAGCATCTTGAACTTCTCTATAGCACATTTTTGTTTGACATCTGTCTTCCTTGGTAGAAATTAAGCTATCTAGAGTAGGAACTAAATTCACTTTATTCACTGTTTTGTCTTCAGTGCTTGGCATGTAATAAACTGTTGATAAATATTGGACGAATTTTTTCAAATGAAGTTTTATTTTAAAAGTAGAAACTCAAAATAACAAGGAGCCCAAATCCCATAGCTAACATTGGATTTCATATCCAGGGTGTTCTTACTTGAATCTTTGAATGCCATTGACACTTAAGAGAAAAGTGTTTCCTTACCTTAGTTTACGCATTCTTCCTCATAAATCTTCTTCTGAATCTGTTAATAAGAAATGACATTGCATTAATTTGAGCTGAGATGATCCTGCTTATAAACAGAGTGGGAGGCAACATCAGTGGAATAATTTGAGGGACTGTAAGAGATCTATTTGTTCAAAAATAGCTCCCACCAGACTGCCACAGGATTTAAAGTCCGCATCCTTGGTTTTGTTTGTTGTTTTTTCTTCTTGCTAAAAGTATCTCAGGGAGATCCATTTTAAACTTACTTATTCTGGTACCTGTATAAACAAAATAACATACTAACTCCTTTATGTGACAGTACTTATAATTAAGGGTTATTACATGAAAGATGATTCTTTGATCAGTAAATGATATAAAATGTGCTATCATTGTGTTGAATAAACAGAGATATTTAACCAGAAAATGCAGGAAATAAAAAAAAATCTTAAAAACATTTACAAAGGTCTGTTAAGCTTCACGTAAGAATCAGAAGGTGTTCCCCTAAAGAGGTTAAGAGGGTAAGGTATTAAATATCAGTTATTAGAATACATGTGCAAAATTTAAGAATAAAAGAAAGAAAAGTAAAATACTCTTGAGACATGGAAGAGCCCATGAAAAACGGGAATTCTAGGTTTTTTATGTATTTTGATTATGGGATGAACAGGATGGCAGGGCCAGGCCTTGACAGGAAGTGATGTGTGGTGCTCATGGGGGTGAGGAAGGAGAGTTTTTTACAACCCAAAGGCCATCAAGGCAACCAGACTGCATCAGAAGTGATACCTTGGCCTCTGGAATCACTGTCTGCTGCTTACCTAATCCAGGAAAAGGAGAAGTTGGGAGGCTGGGGCAGCACAGATTTTACTCATCTCATAACTTTATGTAGGCTGTCTTTCTTATTTTGAGTTCATGTCTTCTATGTTCTGTTTTCTCTTTGTTATTGGTGATAATGTGTCCTGCAGTGGCTGGGAGGCAAAATCAGAACGTCATGGACTTGAGTTATTCCCCTAACAGGTATTCAAGCTACTGAATCATTAAGAATTTGAGCCAATTTCTATATTTCTATTAAGATCCACTTTCTCCACAAATTTTAAGTATAGACTACTGTATTGCTAGCTCTGGTCACTGTGTTCTCTAGGAGATCTCCAGAAGTTATTTATCTCACATAACTGAAATTCTAAACCTTTGGCCATCATCATTTGTTTTCTTAGCCAAACTCTTATGCTACTGAATGAATGAATGAATGAATGAATGAATGAATGGTGTACATGTGGAGGAGAATCCAGAGTGAAAAAACCATGGTGCACAGATTGTGAACTCTATTCAAATCTGGGCATTTCTTCTCCCTTGTTGTAACCTCAGGCAGGTTGCTTAACCTGTCTAAACTGAAATTTCATGTCCTGTAAAGTAAGGATAGTAATGATTCATGACTGCTGGGTTATGTGGGGGTTAAATGAGCTAATGCATGAAGACAGCATAGCCCATTCCAAGTTGACAAACTGCTCAGTGAATGTCAGCTGTAGTTCCTTGGGGAGCTGCCCTCCAAGGGTGGTCAGGCTAGAGTCAACCTAGAGTTAAAGATGATCCAGAAATTCTTGAGATATATTTGGAGATTTGAATCGTGGGTAGTTTATGTTTCACATGAAGTTAATGCTCAGTTACCAGAGAAATGCTTTGAACTGTAATTGTGGAGAATTTTAAGTACTTCATGCTAGATAATTTGCTTAACAGACAAGCTACAGTGGGCAGACAAATTGCTCACCTTTTGAACTTCCTTCTTGCACATTAGAACAGATTTTTTTTTTTTTTTGCATAAACTCTGCCAGCCAGCGTAGCTTAGCTGCTGCTTATTCACATTCTTCTGATCAGTGAAGATACTAATGACATCTATAGTGCTAACTCTAAAACCAGTGGCACTATTCAGTCCATATTTTCAGCTGTCAATAATGTCATGTGCATTATACATTTTTAAAATTATTTATTCTCTTAGCTTTTTATGATGATATCCTTTCGTTGTTCTTATAAATTTCTAACTGTTGGTTCTTTGTCTGTTTTACACGTTTTTCCTCTTCTGAATAAATTTAATGCTTTTTCAATTATTGATCCATTATTTTTTGTCCATTTTCCCCTCTTTACATATATTTCTTAGATGATCTCATTTTTCTGTCATCTATATGGAAACCACTCCTAAATTTGCATCTCCAGATTTCATGCTTTAATTTTCAGACATACAAATGATTGTGTGCCCACAGGGACCATCCCACTCAAACCAGCTCTGCCAGCCTTGGTTTGTGGAGGCATAACCTGCCTATTCATATAAGTGGAAACCCTAGGAATCATGCTCAACTGCTTCTGCACCATCACATATCAAGGTCCAGTGGAATTTGTTTCTTAATATTTTCCAATTTGTTCTAAGTGCCCAAGTTATTACTGCCATTACCTTCATAATCTTAAATATTATTTCTATTTTATTTTGTGTTTTGATATGAAAGATTGAACTCAAGCGTATTCTATCACTGAGCTACACCCACAGTTTTCTAAAATTTATTTAATTTTTTGAGACAGAGTCTCACTAGCCTCAAATTTACAATCCTCCTGCCTCAGCTTCCGAAGTACTGAGATTACAGGCTTATCTATACCATTTAAATAGATTTTTAAATGTTCTCCATTTATTACCCTTTCAACAATAATGATATTGGGAAATCCTTAGGTAGTACTTATCACCTGCCAGTTTCTGTTCTATGTATATTCTTGTATTTATTTCACAAGACAACCCCATATATATATATATATACATGTATATATAATATATAAACTCTTGTATTTCATAAGGCAACCCCATAAAATAAATAATTGGATATGGTGTATAATCCTTTTTAATGTGTTATTTGATTCAGTTGGTTAGTATGACATTGATAATTTCAATGTCTGTACTTCTAAGTAATAGCCATCTATAGTTTCTTTTCTTGTAATGTTCTTGTTTGTCTGGCTTCACTATGATAATACTGGCCTTGTAGAATAAGTTGGGAAGTGTTTCCTTATATTTTTTTAAAGAAACTTTGAAGGATTTTCATTAATTCTTTTTTGAATGTTTGGTAGAATTTACCTGAGAGATCATCAGGCCTATTATTTTATTTGTGGAAAGTTTTAAAATTAGCCATTAAGTTCTTTACTTAGAATCAGTTAATTTATCCAGACAGGGTGGTTGGTGCCTGTAATTTCAGCTACTCAGGTAGCTGAGGTAGGAGGATGGCAAGTTCAAGGCAAAATTCAGAAGCCTGGTAAAACCTTATCTCAAAATAAAGAATCAAAAAGGGTTGGCGATATAACTCAGTGGTAGAGGGCCCCTAGGTTAAATCCCTAGTGCTGGAAAAAAATTAGATCTATTTCTGAGTTGCTTCTAATAGTTTGTGTCTTATAAGTAAATTATCCATTTAAAGTAAGTAATCTAACGGTTGAAATATAATTCACTGTTCCCTTGTAATTTCTTTTACTTCTGTAAGATTCATAGTGATGTTTTCTCAATCTGATTTTAGTAATTTGAATATTTTCTTTCTCTATTTGTCATACTAACTAAAGTTTTTTTTTTTTTTTCAGTTTTGTTGACTTTCTGACTTTTGGTTTTGCTCATTTTCTTTAATGTTTTCTATATTCCATTTATTTCTGGTCTCATTATTATTCTTTTCATCTTGTTTAGTATATGTTTCTTTTTGTATTTCATAAGGTAAAAGTTTAGGTTAGTGACT
>PVLC010047108.1:0-11207 GCA_004027655.1 Graphiurus murinus
GGTGGCGCACGCTTGTAATCCCAGCATTCGGGAGGCTGAGACCGGAGGATCTGGGTTCGCGGCCAGCCTCAGCTACCTAGTGAGGCACTCCACAACTTAGTGAGACTCGGTTTCAAAATAAAGAATAAAAAATGGGGCTGGGGGTATAGCTCGGAGGTAGAATGCCCCTGAGTTCAATCCCCAGTACCGCCAAAAAAAACCAAAAAAAAAAAAAAAAAAAAAAAAAAAAAAAAAAAAAAAAAAAAGTAGAATGTTCCTGGGTCCAGTCTCTAGCACCCCCCTACACACACACACACACACACACACACACACACACACACACACACACAAATTAGTTTGTCTTGATTAGATTTTATAATGAAATTGTAAAGAGCAAATCAGAAGGAATCCCCCAGATGACAGAAACTGTGTACATCACAACAAATATTTTATGTCAGTTATCTTCATGTGTGTGTGTGTGTGTGTGTGTGTGTGTGTGTGTGTGTATGTGTACACATGCATACTGAATTACCATGTAGATGTATTTCTACTAGCATGGTGAAACATTTGTTAAATGATGCCTTTGAGGCATTTATGACCTGATCATATGCATTATGATCTCCCCTTTAGAAAGCAAGAAAAATGCAGTTTCCTGGGGAGCTGGACTAAATATGTGGCTCAGGTTTTTGAACCTCAGGTCCTGATGCAGCAACTGAGCTCATCATCCTGGACTATCCGCAGGTCAGCATCATTAAGGGAAGGAGTCTGGAGCTGGGGAAGCACATCCCAACAAGGGAAACAAGCAGAACAAACCAGGAATAAAGAACCCAAAGGTCGGGGTCTGAGGAAATATAGTGATTCAGCTGCAATGGTCCTCAGAGAGGCAAGAGGGAGTCCAGATGGTCCTGTGTCTTCACAGTGATCCTCACCTCAGGGACAGATGAGAGGAGGGCAGTTGTGGGATCCACCAGAAAGTCCACAGCAACCCACCAATCTTGACCACCAGGGATCTTGCATCCTCAATAATGCCCGTTGAGGACAAGAAGAGAGGTGCTCATGCCTGGGTGGCAAGCACAGTCATAGGTCTTTGTTCTATGGGGGAAGGAAAGGTACTGTGAGCTCAGTGTCCAAGAGAGTGGAGAACTCGGGCTGGATCTGCAGGTTGGGGCCAGAGGGTTACGGGGGCTAGCAGAGTCTCTGGATGGCACCATTATAAAGTTCAGGCTGTGCATTCAGGGTAGAGTCAGGGATCACAGGAATGGGTAACGGGATCCCGCCCAACAGAGGCAGCAGTGTCGGGGAGGTGGGGGAGATATGTTAAGATGAGGGCTCTCCTGACAATTTCTTTCTCTTGTATGAGTCTGCATCAAGATCATAAATACAATTCCTGGTGGCAGGCCTGCCTCCATCTCCAAGTTGCCCCTTTAAGCTCTTGGTTTCCCTTTACTGATAAGCTTAAACAAGAAGGACTTGTGTGAGTCAGTGTCAACATTAGATGCCAATGCACTGGTAAAATTCTCTGGGCTAGAGCAGGTCTGTGGAAGGGAGCAGTCTCGTAGCACTTCTACTACACACAGGCATCTATACAGATGCTATGGAAACCCAAGTCTAGGAACTTATGAATGGACTGATTCACCTGAAATAAGAAAGCTACTTGATTCCTTTCCATTCCCAGCCCCTACTGTGCTGACTCACCCAGTAGCAGGACAAGAAAGTCCAGGGCCAGGGGTAGAACTGAACTATGAACGTGTCCTATGGCACCCAGTGTTAGACTGTGGCTAGTGGGGGAAAAACATTTAAAATATAGAGAGCAAGAAGCTCTTCCAATGATCAGATATGTTCAATCTTTAAGGAGAGGATTTAGTTCTCAGCAATACCTAGTCAAACCAAGAGTTTTAATCTATTAGTATATTACCAATAATCTAGTAGAAGCAGTTACAAACACACCATGCATACTTTTTATTTTTTGATGGGAATCTCATGAAATAGAATTTATAGAATTTCTGTTTTTGCAGGATATAAACCCATAGCAGTACAATAGCAGTGAGCACATTTGTGTGTAAAGTCACATGTTTTATGCATCCCAAGATATACTGGATCATGTCTTGATGCACCTGATACATCTTGTCTGGATGACGTGTGGCAGCTCCAGATGAAATAGCATGCAAATTTGCTACCAACACAGCAAAAAGGCCTGCAAAACAGGTATCCTGATGACAAAATCAATAAGTCACTGCATGTAATATGAGGAATTTGATTACAAAATGATGTAATTCAACACAACATAGCAGCCTTCTAAAATATGTATTTGTATTCCTCTTTCGGATGCCTAAGCTTCATATTCACTTTGGATTTTTTTTGCACATTATTGACAAAATGAGATGTTCTGAAGCCAAAAAACATAATCTGAAAATAAGTTTGTTGTAATTGTCCTTTTAAATATTATACACCCGCTTGGAGGGAGAATGCATCTGGGTTCTATCCCCAGTACAGCAAAAAAAAAAAAAAAAAAAAAAAAAAAAAAAAAAAAAAAAAAAAAAAAAAAAAAAAAAAAAAAAAAAAAAAAAAAAAAGCAAAAATAAATAAATAAGTAAATACTATACACCCTCCCCCCCCCTAAATAAACAACTATGTGAGGTGATGGATAGGTTAATTAGCTGGTTTGTGGTGATCATTTCACAATGGGTGTCTATACATCAAAACAAACATCATGTTGAGCACAGTAACAATATTCAATTTTTATTTGTCAATTACACCTCAATAGGAGCTGGGAAAAAAATATTGTAATTTTTAGTGATTTATTTTCTCATTGTGAATATTCACTTTCTGATTAAAATGCCTCATTTTATATGTATGATTTTGTATTCCTTTTTAAAAGGGGATCTCAAAAACTGTTAAGTTTTAGGGTCTACAAGACTGGATCTGCCTCTATTACCTAGCTATTGTGATGCTAATTCATCACACCCTATTTCCTTGTGTCTATAATTAATGAGTACTTATTATGTGCCAAGCACTGTGTGAAGTGCTTGGGAATTTTAATTTGTTCAGAGTATGTTCCTGGTGCATCTGACAAATAATGCAAACATCTAGAATTCAGCAAATCAGAAAATTTTTAAAATTATTAATTCCTTAGAAATGCCTTTAACTTTATAAGAAGGTATAAAGTAGAACTAAATGAAATTTCATTGTGTTTTCCTCAAAGTACAGTTTTTCTAGGCTGTTTGTGTTAAATATCCTTTTTTCTAATCAGTTTTAATGTGATTGATCATGTATAATGGTCTAAATTTTCTTTGAAAATTAGATGAATGAAATTTGGGGACCATGCACATGTTAAATCCTCCTTTTTTAAAAAAGAAGTACCAGAAATGAATCAGTCGGTATCACTTAAGTTCCAAAGAAATTTTAATTAAAAGTCTGACTGTATTTGCATGACATCCAATGTTTCATAGTGGCAACACAATTAGACACCTCTTTCACAAAATGTATATTCACAGAAATGAACAGTTTTTATAAAATAGTAATTTTCTTTTGCACTTTCTATGGCTTTGCTGGACGTTAACCCTGTGACCTGTCTTGTCACTTCTGTATCCTTCATATCTGAACCTCTGTTTGGCACATAGTAAACACTCAATAAATATCTGTTGGATAAATGATTGAACTGTTTCATAACCTTCTGCGGGAAATAGGAGTGTTTTCCACCCTCCCAGTCAGAAACTTTGGGTTGTTACAAAACACCACCCACCAGACTGTTTGTGTCTTTTCTTCATGCCTAATGTCCGTTTTACAAGCATTATCCCAACACGGAGTGCCTAGATAATGTATGTGCATTATGATGTTTTTTTTTTACTCTGTCAGTGTTCAATTCAGAAATGATAGCCTTACAGTTTTGTAATCATCCAGCCAATTTGTCCCTCCAAATTTGTGAATTTCAGCAGGCCTCGTAATGCAGCATGAGAAGTTCTGATTGTGAAATTCCAGCCACACGAATAATGATGGAAGTGATCAATTGCTTTAACAATGCCTAATAGCTCTTCCCTGGCGCTCAGTCGTCTCCGGCTGAAGTACTTAGAGTTTGACTATAGTAAGCGATTATTACCTTATCAAGCATCATCTTATATCTCTAGTGTCTTTCTTCTGGATAGAAAAGGCCCCATTAATCCTCAAATCACCCACACTACATTTTTCTTTCAATGACTTTTTTTTTTTTTTTTTTTCGGTACTGCGGATGGAACCTGGGGGCATTCTACCTCCAAGCTACAGCCCCAGCCCTAATTTTTTTATTCTTTATTTTGAAACAGGGTCTCACTAAGTTGCGGAAGGCCTCACTAAGCACCTGAGGCTGGCCGCGAACCCAGATCCTTCAGTCTCAGCCTCCCAAATGCTGGGAATTACAAGCGTGCGCCACCACGCCCAGCTCCTTTCATGACTTTCTTAGCTTCACTCTTTCTGACCCAGAGCGCTCTATTTGGTCTAGGGCCCTCAGATCATCCTTTTTAGGATGTTATAAGTTTTTGTTTGTTGCTTTTTTCCCAAACAAAGCAAAATTGTTTAAAGCTTTTCAAAATATGCCTTCTGAAGTAGGAAATTCCATTCTAATTTCCTAAATTCATATCATGATTAATATTGAGTATTATTAGCAATTTTCTCCCAATATTCTTTTATTTTTAGAACAAAACCAATTCACATTTTTGTCTTTCTCTTCAATTCTGATTACAATTAAAAGATTCATATGGAGAAATATTCTGCCCCTTCGTTTTGGAAAATGTGTCATAGAAAATTGCAATGGCATTGTTTTGATTTAGTGTCTTTGGAAAATGTCTTGACAATGGAACTTTTTCCAACTGATAAAAACTAAGCATGTGATGGTTGAAACATTATTAGTATTCTTCTGAGAACAGGCATCTGTATCAGAAATCTTAGGTTTGAATAGAACCAAATTTGTCTTTGATAAAATCACACGACAATTTCACTGGCTTCACTCATATTATAGAAACGTAGCAAATTTTGAATAATTTTACAATAACAACTTCTGCATCAATTGTAAAAATCTGATGAATTATTAATACGATTGTTGCAAACGTGGGCCACCCAACTGACCCCTACCAAGACTCTGATCCTGCCAGTATTGAACAAGAATCTCAAGCTCGAATTAGAAATACTGGGTGGTGTGTTGACAAGACGATCAACAAGTCTGCTGAGGATTAGACCGGGAGAGAGATGGTTATTTAATTGGCCGCTTTCATCACCTGGAAGGATGTTGCCTTCAAGAATTTTCACACTAATTTCAGTGTTTTCTTTAAAATATCTCATTATTTGGACACCATGAATTTGTCAGCATACTCAGGAAAGATGCTTTTGTTATTATTATTGTTGTTATTATTGTTTTATGTTGAAGAAGTAGCATGCAATAGTGGTTGGGAAAAAAAAGAATCTGGAATGAAATTGCCGGAATCCAAATCTTCATCTAGTCACTACTAGTCAGGAGATACTGGTCCAGTTACTGTACTGTGCTTTGTATCTCCATTTCTTTTTGTTTTTTCTTCCTTGTGGTGCTGTGGATAGAACCCAGGGGCACTGTAGCTCCAAGCTATAACCTCAGACCTATTTTATTTTTCATTTGGAAACAGGGTCTCACTAAGTTACTGAGAGTCTCAGTAAGTTGCTGAGGCTAGCCTCAACCCTGCAATCCTCCTGTCTTAGCCTCATAAGTACTAGGATTTCTTTATCAAGGATAATACATACTGTTGTCAAAGAGTTATTATGAAGCCAGGTGTGGTGGCACATTCCTGTAACCCTACTACTTGGGATGCTGAGACAAGAGGATAGTAGGTTTGAGGACAGCCTCAGAAACTTAACAAGGGCCTCAGCAATGTATCAAGTCTGTGCTTCAAAATAAGAAATAAAATAGGGCTGGGGTATAGCTTAACGGTAGACTGCCCTGTAATTCAATCCTCAGTACCACAAAAGCAAAACAAAGAGTTATTATGAGGATCAAGTAAATTAATATTTGTATGCTGCTTATTACAGTGTCTAAGGACCATTTGAATATTTGTAAGTACATCTGGGGCTAGACAAGTGTAGCAGGACCTGGAGATCTAATGTTATGCACAATGCTATCATGATTTACTTGAGCTTTGAAATTGAAAAGATTTTTTTCGCAGTTGTTAATCTTTTTTGTTTGTGCTGATGAAAATTTGGATTTAAACAATATGAAGATTAGCCTAGATGTACAATCTGCATATCTGAAATTATGATTGTGCCTTGTGATATGAAAAGCAATGATCATGAGGTTTTTCATTGCCTCACAATTTATTTATTTATTTTTATTGGTGCATTGTAATCATACACCATGATGAAATTCAGAGTGACAGAAACATACATGCACACAGCACTTGGTGAGCTTCCCCGGCTCCCTCCGCTTCCCTGAACATGATTTTGAGATTGGCGCTGATCATTTCGTATGCGTAAATAGTGCCGATTGAGGTGCTCCCTTCATCAAGTTGCCCTTCCCCCACTTGCCTCCTTTTCCTAGACCCCCTCCATCACTCCACTGGGGTTTCTCTTCCTTTATCTGGAGTCCCTCTTGTGTCCCAATTTCCCCCTAACTTCCACCTAGGAGGGAAAATACAGGACCCTTTGTTTCTTGTGACTAGCTAATCTCACTTAGCATTATATTCTCTAGCTGCATCTATTTTCCCGAAAATGACATAATTTTGTTCTTCTTTAAGGTTGAATAGGATTCCATGATGTGCATATCCCATAATTTCATAATCCATTCATCTGTTGGTAGACACCTAGGCTGGCTATTGTGAATTGTGCTGCTATATATCCATGAGTATAATATTCTCATTTGAATTCCTTTTGGAAAGATACTCAGGAGTGGTATAGATGGACCATATGGTAGCTCCATTCCCAGTCTTTTAAGGAATCTCCACACTGATCTCCAAAGTGGCTGCACAAATTTGCAACCCCACCGACAATGTATGAGTTCCTGTTTCCCCACATCCTCACCAGCATTTGTTGTTGTTTGGCTTCTTAATGATTGGCATTCTAACTTGGGTTAGATGAACTCTCAGTGTAGTTTGGATGTGCATCTCTCCGACTGCTAATGATGTTGAGCAGTTTTTCATATATTTATTGGCCATTTGTATTCCTTCTGACACTCCAGCAATGCTCCTGCACCCTGCCAGACCTTGTCACCACGGCCTGTCGCCAGGGCCTATCACCTGGGCTAACGCCTGGCTCTGGAACACACTTCTTACCAAGCCCTGGGGCTGGATCCTATTTTCCTATTTTATATCAGGGGGTGGAAAACTATGCTCCATGGGCCAAGTACAGCCTCGTGCCTACTGTTTTGCTTTTCCTGGCCCACAAGTTAAGAATGGTTTTGAGAAGGTGGGAATATAAGCTGCTCAGGAGACTGAAGAGGGAGGCTGGCAAGTTTGAGGCCAGCCTGGACAACTTAGTGAGACCTTGTCTCAAAAAAAAAAAAAATGTCTGGGGGTATAGCTCAGTAGTAGAAAGCCCTGGAGTTTAATCCCCAGCAACACAAAAATAAAGAAAGAAAGAAATTGAAATTTAAAAAATAAAAAGGGCTGGAGGCATAGCTTAGTGCTACATAGTGTACCACTGTGTTCAATCCCCAGTGCTATGGAAAGAAAAAAAACAAAGAATAGTTTGTACGCGCGCGCGCGTGTGTGTGTGACTATACATGGAACCCAGGGGCCCTATTTTTTATTTTTTAGTTAGAAACAGGGTCTCACTAGGTTGCTGAGAGCCTCACTGAGTTGCTAAGGCTGGTTTCGAACTTGTGATCCTCCTGTCTCAGCCTCCCGAGTACTGGGATTACAAGCATGCGTCACCATACCCAGCTTAGTTTTTACATTTTTGAATGTTTGAAAAAATAATCAAAAGAATGACATTTTTGCAATGGGTAGAAATTATCTGACACATTTCCTTGTCCATATGTTGTTTTATTTGAATGGGTATGTGGCGGACAAGATTCTAAGGTGGCTTTGATATTCCTGTGCCCTGCTGCACACATTCTGTATAATCTCTCCTTCCTTTAAGTACAGATGCAACTGTGGATATGATGGGGTATCCCTCCTCTCACTGTTACCTTATATAGAAAGGTTTTGCAGATGGAATCAAGGTTTTTAATCAGTTGACTCTGGGGTAAATAACCCTGGGTGGGCCTGGTCTGATCAGGTGAGCCCTTAAAGATGGCTTAGGCCCTCCCTAAGCTCCCTACTGACATGTGCTCTCCTTCAGTTCTTGAAGGAGCAAGCTGCCATAGGTTACACAGCAGTAAAGAAATAAATTCACAACCAGCCCTTGTGCTCGAAAGAGGGCCTCTACCCTCAGGTGAGATTGCAGCCTTCGCTGACACCTTGATAGGGCCTTCTGAGACCCGAGCAGTGACCCAGCTAAGCTGCTTCCTGACCTGTGGAAACTCTAAGACAATAAAAGAATGTGGTTTTAAGCTGCTACATTTGTAGTGATTTACTATACAGCAATATAAGCAATACTCTCAGCCTGGCACATTTAAGTACTGTGCATGGCTGCTTTGGGGGCTACAGCTAGGGAGTTGAGTAGCTGTGACCCAGTAGCATAGCCCACAAAATAAAATCTCTACGGAAAACGTTCATAGATATCAGGTTTTACCATTAGGACCCAGTATTGCATGCACCCCCAACCATAACGCGAGCACATGATAAGGACCAGTCTGTGCTTGCAGAGAGGTTGAAGAAATCACAGCCTTCTTGCCATAAGCAAAGTTTATCTTTATCTTACCAATTTAGGTACAAAACATGCACATGAATTGTGGTAGTCACTCACGGAGATAGATTCCTTTTCAGTAGTCACATGAAAAGGCTGCTTTCGCCAGGTGTGGTGGCTCACACCTGTAATCCCAGTACTTGGGGGGCTGAGACAGGAGGATTGCAGGATCAAGTCCAGCCTCAGCAACTTAGTGAGACTCTGCTTAAATATAAAAAATAAAAAGGGCTCAAAGGTCCAATACCCCTGGGTTCAATCCCTAGTACCAATTTTTAAAAATATATATATAAGTAAATAAAATCCTGACACTCATGTTCTATAGCAGATCAATTAAAGTAGAATCTCAAGGCTAGGAGCAGGTCAGTGTGTGTGTGTGTGTGTGTGTGTGTGTGTGTGTGTGTGTGTGTGTGTGTATTCAGCTTCCTATGTGATTCTAATGGGCATCCAAAGTTACAACCAGAGCCGGGCGTGGTGGCGCACGCTTGTAATCCCAGCATTTGGGAGGTTGAGACCGGAGGATCGCAGGTTCGCAGCCAGCCTCAGCTACCTAGTGAGGCATTCTGCAATTTAGTGAGACCCTGTTTCAAAATAAAGAATAAAAAATAGGGCTGGGGGTGTAGCTCGGAGGTAGAATGCCCCTGAGTTCCATCCCCAGTACAAAAAAACAAAACAAAACAAAAAAAAAAACAAAAAAAAACAAAGTTACAACCAGTCTACACTTAACTTTTCTCTTTTCCTTCCAGTTATAGCAAAGAAGTGTTTCCTTGCCAAGCAAAGGCAGATCCTTCCAAACCATTCTTAGTAGCCCATTTCCTCCTACCTTCTTGGGAAATCTAGTAATGATCTGTTTCTTCTTTCTTGAATTTCTCCTTTCTATTAGCATTTAATCATACTCAAATCTCACCTATATTAAACAAACAAAAAATAATCAGGTACCTGCCTCTCTCCTGTTGTTCCTTTTGTTTTTTTTGTTTGTTTGTTTGTTTTGTTTTGTTTTAGGTGCTGGGTGTCAGAACCCAGGACCTTGTAGATGATAGGCAAATGCTCTACCACTGAACTGCACCCCTGGTCTCTTCCTCCTTCCTTTCCTCCTCCTCCTCTCCCTTTTCTGTGTGTGTGTGTGTGTGTGTGTGTGTGTGTGTGTGTGTGTGTGTGTGTAAGAGCATTCTACCTCTAAGCTACAATCCCACTCATTTTTCAAAATTATTTTTTTTATTTTGAAACAGGGTCTCGCTAAGTTGCTGAGACTGGCCTTGAACCTGCAGTCTTCTAAGTACTGGGATTGGAGGTGCACTACAGTGCCTGGCTCCCTCTCCTCTTCTTTGTAGCCAAACTTTCTCAGTAAATGGTCTACACTTTTTTTATTCCCATTTACTCTTTTCTTTTCTTGGTACTAGGCATGGAACCCAGGGCCATTCTAACTCCAAGCTACACCTCCGGCCCTTTTCTCATTTTTATTTTTAAATAGGGTTTCACTAAGTTGCTGAGGATGGCCACAAACTTGTAATCCTCCTGTCTCAGCTTCCCAAGTACCAGGATTATGTTAGACACTGATTTTATTTTATGCAAATAAAAAGCCTCATGGAACCAAAAGTAACTTGGGAAGGCAATTTACTACTGTGCAGAAGGGTGCAAGCACACTGGGCGGGCAGTCCACTCAGCCTTTTATCTCCTAACACAGAGGCCACTATGTCATTCCCCCTTGGTTGGAGTATGGCTTTTACAATCCAATCTGGTTGGCTAGTTTTACTGGGCAGATTTTGCAAAATGAGAAACATGAAACCAGTACATCTAGGAGTGGAACACACAGCCACTTGTATGAAAGTTACAAAATAAATACCTAAGCTACAATTACAGCAGGGAAGCCTGCCAATTTTTATGATCTTGTAATTTCGACAGAAAAGATTGTTTTCCTTTCTTATAATTTCCCTCTCTTCTATTATACACTTCTATTCTTTTCTTCAAATTCTGTTAATATGAGCTGACTTTCTCGATTTGAGTTTCCAAGTAGAAAAATGTTATCATAGTACAGGGACAGAGGCAATTTAGTAATGACTGTCTCTATAAGCCTCTGGACTAATCCTCATATGCAAGGGATTATACAGCATCCTACCAAAATTGTCGTTCCAACAACAATGATAAGGGATGTCAGGACAGATGTCATTATTCCCTTCATTTACCAAACCATTGTTCCATTAGATTAGTGAAGGGAGCATCTATTCCTGAATTTTCAGTGAACTCATTTGCTAGGATTGTTATCCGTATTGAGCTCATCTATTTTCCCATGTCATCTGACTAGTAGCATCTAATTGTTTTGCTATTCCTTTTTTTTTTTTTTTTTTTTTTTTTTTTTTTTTTTTTTTTTTTTTTTTTTTTTTTTTTTTTTTTTTTTTTTTTTTTTTTTTTTTTTTTTTTTTTTTTTTTTTTTTTTTTTTTTTTTTTTTTTTTTT
>PVLC010047109.1:0-11191 GCA_004027655.1 Graphiurus murinus
GTATGTATATATGTATTTATCTAATTATTTTTTGTGGTACTGGGGATGGAATCCAGGAGGCATTCTACCTCCCAGCCACACCCCTAGCCTTATTTTTTAATTTTTATTTTAAAATAAGGTCTTGCTAGGTTGATGAGTCTCACTACTTGCTGAGGCTGTCCTTGAACCTGAGATCCGCCTGTCTCAGCCTCCCAAGTACTGGGATTACAAGCTTGCACCACCATGCCCAGTTTGTTTGTTTGTTTTTGTACTGAAGGTTGCACTCAGGAGCATTCTACCTCTGAGTTATATCCCCAGCCCTTTTATTTATTTATTTATTTATTTATTTATTTATTTATTTATTTATTTATTTATTTATTTATTTATTTATTTTGAAACAGAGTCTTGCTAGTTGCTGAGGCTATCCTCCAATCCTTGATCCCCAGTCTTAATCTCCCAAGTACTAGGATTACAGGTGTGCACCACTACGCCTGCTCCTATTTCTTCTTACCTCAATTTTGATGCTTTGAGAATTTGACTTAACAGAAGGTGATGAGGGGAAGAGGGACACCCTAATGAGCATGATGTACTTTCATGAACACATCAAAGTCAATCACTAAACTGACCTTGAGAAGGAGGGAGGAGGAGGGAGTGGGTCGGGAATTGGGGAAGGGTTAAATGAGAAATGTGTGCATGTATGCCTTTACCTATACTACCTTGTACCTAACAAAGATGTGTGATTAAAATGCACCAATTAAAAATTTTTTTTGATGCTTTGACATTTTCAGATTCATCAATAGAGTGTTATATACAATTATTCAATTTTTTAGAAATCTCTGTTATTTTGTTCTCTCTTTTCTCATGGTTCATGTTACGTGTCTGACTTGTCTCTCCATTAGTTTTGTGGAAATCTAATTTTTCTGCTCTTTTGAAAACTGGCTCTGGAATTCATTTATCATTTTTATGATTTTCTAATGTGTTAATTTCTACTGCATCTTTTTTTTTTTTTTTTTTTTTTTTTTTTTTTTTTTTTTTTTTTTTTTTTTTTTTCAGTACTGGGGATTGAACTCAGGGGCATTCTACCTCTGAGCTATACCCCCAGCCCTATTGTTTTTATTCTTTATTTTGAAACAGGGTCTCACTAAGTTGCGGAGTGCCTCACTAGGTAGCTGAGGTTGGCCGAGAACCCAGATCCTCCGGTCTCAGACTCCCAAATGCTGGGATTACAAGTGTGCACCACCACGCCGGCTTTCTACTGCATCTTTATTAAATCTGTTCTTGTGTTTATTTTGACCCTTCTCTATGCCCCACTCTTGGATTGAGCACTTGCTTATTTCTCATTTAGTAGTGGAAGCATTCCAGGCTGAACTTTTTTTTTTTTTTGGTGTTGGGGATTGAACCCAGTGGCATTCTATCTCCAAGCTACACCCCCAGTCCTATTTTTTTTTTTTCAGTACTGGGGATGGAACCCAGGGGCATTCTAACTTTGAGCTACACCTCCAACCCTATTTTTTATTTTTTATTTTGAAACAAGGTCTCACTAAGTTGCGGAAGGCCTCACTAAGTAGCTGAGACTGGTAGCAAACACAGATCCTCCTGTCTCAGCCTCCCAAGTACTGGGAAAGTATGGGCCACCACGCTCGGCTTTCCAATCTACTTTTGGTGACACCCTATGTTTCCATTTGCAGTTACTGTCATTAATTCCTAAAATCTGATGTTTGTTTTTTTCTTTTAGAAAGTATTTCTAAATTTCCTTATTGTTTTATTTTATTTTATTTTATTTTGGTAACTACTTGCTTTTCACTTCTAATCTTATTGCAGTGGTGAAAGATATACATGGTATGTTTTTTGCTTTGAGATATTTATTGAGATTTTCTCTTTGGTAAAACATGACTTACTTACATAAATACTTCATAGGTACTAGAAAAGGAGGTATTTCCCTGTTTGAAAGGTAAAATGTTTTCATAAACATCCATTAATCCATCCTCTAGATTTTTTTAAAGTTTTGGTCTATTTGATCTATTAAAAGAGTTGTGTGAAATCCCCCTCCACTATTTTGTGTGTTTCTTTCTTTTTGTTTTTGCAGGAGCGTTTGCTTTAGATCTTTATACCTTTTGATGCACTGCTTTTGAAGCATAAAGACTCACAATTTAGTTAACTTAGAAATATGTACCCTGTATCAATATAAAATCACCCTCTTTGTCTTGCTTTTTGTCATGAATTCCATTTTGCTTCATATTAATTGTATGTCCCTTGTTTTAAAATTTGTATTTTCCAAATTAAACCATGTCATTCTTTTACAGTTTGCGCACGCGCGCGCGCGCGCACGTGTGTGTGTATGTATAGGAGTGACTCTTGGTCATATAAAACATTTTTTATAAATTTTAATTCTCTTTTTAAAAGAAGCTCCCATTTCCACGTTGAATTCTTCAAAACAAATCTCATTTTACTTTACTTGCTATGCCATAAACTTTATGAGGGCAAGGACTCTGTTTCATTAACCACCAGACCCCAGAAACTATGCTCACTAAACCTAAAACTGCTTGAAAAGACATTTGTTCATGAGTGAAGGAAGCTTGGGCTTTTTTTTTTTTTTTTTCTCTCTTCAAATAGCTGCATCCAGGCTACTGTGCTTTCTGTCAGCAGACACATAGCTTATTTCTGTGAGGTGACAGTTTCCAAGGTCATGGAAGAGGTGTTTTGGTGGTTGCTTGTTTTATAAGAAGGTGAGAAAAGTCGGGCATGGTGGTGCATGCCTGTAATCCCAGTAGTTGGGAGGCTGAAAAAGGAAGACCACAGGTTCAAGGCCAGCCTTAGCAACATAAGGAGACTCAGCAACCTAGTGAGAACCTGTTTCAAAACAAAAACATAAAAAGCCCTGAGAATGTAACTTGGAAGTAGACCACCCCTTGGTTCAATCCTCAGCAATACACACACACACACACACACACACACACACACACACACACACACACCTGAGTGCTATATGCAGAGAGCAAGAAGGAACATTTGGAGGATAAGTTAGGAGGCCACAACAGAAATGCAGACCAGAGGAAATGCTGGCATGATTTAAGGGTGTGGCACTGAGCAGCATCTCTGAGCCAGAAACCTAAATCTCTGCACCCCTTATTTAACCTTAAGTACTAATTGTCATGGTAGGCATTTCCCACAGTTTTCATCTCATATAAGAAATTAGCCTGGTGTGATGGTGCACACCTGTAATCCCAGTACTTTGGGAGGCTGAGACAGGAGGATTGCCGGTTGAAGGACAGCCGAAATAACATAGTAAGACTCTCAGCAACCTAGGGAAACCCTGTTTCAAAACAAAAATCAAAAGGGGCTGGGGGTGTAGCTGGGAGGTAGAATGCCCCTGGGTTCAATCCCCAGTATAACAAAAAATAATAAGAACAAATTACATATATTAATCAAAATGTTATATAACAAGTTATCAGTGTAGACAAACCAAAATATTGCTCTCAAACAAGCTAAAGAGTAACTATAAACCCAAAGAAATGAAGTTTCAAGCTGGGTGTAATGGCACATGCCTGTAATTCCAGTACTTCCGAGGCTGAAACAGGAGGACAGAGGTTCTAGGCCAGTCTCGGCACCTTAGTGAGACCCTGTTTCAGAATTAGAAAATAAAAAGGATTAGAGATGTAGCTTGGAGGTAGAATGTCTCTGGATTCAATGCCCAGTACCACCAAAAAAAAAAAAAAAAGAAAGGAAAGAAAGGAGGGAGGGAGAGAGGGAGGAAGGAAGGAAGGAAGGAAGGAAGGAAAAGAAAGGAAAGAAAGAAGGAAAGAGAGAGAATGAAAACTTCATCATATAGCTGACTCAGTTTTTCTAGTGGTTCTTAGATGTCTTTCTAAAACAAATGCAAATTCTCACTAATGTGTGGTTTTTGTTTTGTTTTTGGTGCTGGGGATTGAACTCAGGGATATTCTAGCTATACCCCCCAGCTCTGTCTTATTTTTATTTTTGAAACAGAGTCTCATTAGGTTAATGAGAGTCTCACTATTTGCTGATGCTGTCCTTGAACCTGCAATTCTCCTGTCTCAGCCTCCAAAATACTGGGATTACAATTAAATGCCATCATGCCCAGCTTCAATTTTAATTTAATTAATTAATTAATTAATTAATTAATTTTTGTGGTACTGGGGATTGAACTCAGGGGCATTCTACCTCCAAGCTATACCCTCAGCCCTATTTTTTATTCTTTATTCTGAAACAGGGTCTCACTAAGTTGCGGAGTGCCTCACTAGGCAGCTGAGAGCGAACCTGGATCCTCCGGTCTCAGCCTCCCAAATGCTGGGATTACAAGCATGCACCACCACGCTCAGCTAATTTTTTTTTTTTTTTTTTTAAATGGTCTTGCTAGGTTGCTGAGAGTTTCACTATTTGCTAAGGCTGTCCTCAAACCCTTGATCCTCCTGTCTCAGCCTCCCAAGTACTGAGATTACAGGCATGTACCACTACGCTTGGCTTTAATTTTTTATTTTGAAACAGGGTCTCACTAAATTGTGAGGGGCTTCACTAAGTTGAGACTGGCCAAGAACCTGCGATCCTCCCGTCTCAGCCCCCCAAGTACTAGGATTACAAGTGTGTGCCACTGCACCTGGCTTAATTCTGACTAATGTTAATGTTACTTCATTCCCAGGGCCCACAGGGCAACCTAGTGATTAAGTAGCATCCTTGGAGGTTCTTCCAACCTCCCCCATTCCCACATCCCCCTAGTGTGAAAATGACCAGGCAAGTAGGTGCAGATGAAGCCGGGCATGGTGGCACACGCTTGTAATCCCAGCATTTTGGAGGCTGAGACCAGAAGATCCGGGTTCGCAGCCAGCCTCAGCTACCTAGTAAGGCACTCCGCAACTTAGTGAGACCCTGTTTCAAAATAAAGAATAAAAAATAGGGCTGGGGGTATAGCTCGGAGGTAGAATGCCCCTGAGTTCAATCCCCAGTACTGCAACAACAACAACAACAACAACAACAAAAGTAGGTGCAGATGAAAGCAGGTGATTCAGGAGACCAGTCACCTGGAAGGGAGCGGTACAGTGGTCTGCAGCTCTGCAGCTGGGATGGGAGCTGAGGTGTGAAAGCTCTGGTCTTCTCTCATAAGGAAAAGGACATTTGGCTGTTTGAGCATCATTTTCAGACTTCCCTGAGGTTGTCCCTGAGTCATGACAGAGAGAAACGCACAGTCCAGAGTCTCTGACATACACTGGTTTTGTGGCTCTGGAGAGATATAGTATTGTTCTGAGCCTATTCTCTATGAAATGGGAATAATACATTGGGCATGGGGGGGGCATGCTTGTAATCTCAGTACTTGGGAGGCTGAGACAGAAGGATCATAGGTTCAAGGACAGTCTCAGCAGCATAAGCATAGTGAGGCTCTTAGCAATCTAGCGAGACCCTGTTTCAAAACAAAAAAATAAGAAAGACTGGGGGTGTAGCTCAGAGGTAGAATGTTCCTGACTTTGATTCCCAGTAAAACACACACACACACACACACTTCAATTGGTTTGCTGTGGATTAAGTAAAATACTAAGAAACGCCAAATGGGAGCCCATTTACTGTAGTAGATAAGACACCTTTGACTTTGTTCTGGAGACAGATTGCCTGGTGTTTGTACCCGTACTCTGATTCCAGTTGTCTTCCTGGGCAAGTTACTTAAATTCTCTCAGCCTCAATTTTCTCAGCTCTAAATTGGAAATAGTACCAACTTCTTGGGTTATTGTGAAGATTCAGTGAACTAATGAATATAAACAGTGATTTGGAGCAAATATGAAAAATGGGAGGCTTCTAATAAAACTGTAGTTGCTCAATAAATACTACTTAATAATTCTTTCTTTCTTCCATCCTTCCTTTCTTTTTTTTTTTTGTGGTATGAACCCAGGGGCATTCTAACTCTGAGCTATACCCTCAGCCCTATTTTATTCTTTTATTTTGAAAGAGTTTTAGAGGGCCTCACTAAGTTGCTGAGGCTGGCCATGAACCTGCAATCTTCCTGTCTCAGCCTCACGAGTACTGGGATTACAAGCGTGTGCTACCACACCTGGCTTCTTTTATTTTCATTACCAGAAAAATTCTATCTGGAAGCTACACGGGGAGGGGAGTGTAAGTGCTCGCCTGCCCTTTCCTCCCAAGGGCACTTTCAGGTGTTTCTTCTCATCTGCTTATCCAGGGCTCTGGCTCCACCTCTCTCCCTCCAGTTGCTCTGGTCCTGCGCTGCTAAGGAACATTGATTTCTTCCAATATTTGGGGCAAACAGAGCCCAGGACTGGATGAGGGAGATGTCAGAGGACAAAGAAAAGCTCTTCTTGAACATCAGGCCTTTCTGTTACAATTAATTTCCACTCTCCAGCACCCCAGGCCCAGGACCCCTTGGTAACAGCCACACACCCACACCCACCCATGTACATGTTCTCTCTAAGACACCTGGTGCTGAGGCCAGGCGGGGACTTCTGTCCAGAGCAAATGTTGACTATCGAAGCATAAAGCTGGGCACATATGGGCCTCAAGGGAGTGGGCATTTCTTCCCATAGTTACCAATCAGTGGGATGCACAGCCCTGGGTGGGCCCAGCTGCTGACCTTTCAAGACAGCGCTAGCTAGCTTGGCCTTGACTTTTGTAGGCCTGGAGCTGTAAGTGCCTGTTTTGAGGCAATAAACCCAAGGGCAGTGGGGAAAGCAAGAATGGGGTGGGCTGGGCAGCACCAGATACTGGAGAAAAGAAGGGGAGGGGGCTCCTCTTTCCCCTTTATTCTCTGAGTTTTGTATATGAGACATGACTCATGAACCAGCCCCCTCGATGAGGATTTAGAGGTTCTGTGGGCAGCAGATAAGAGTGCAGCCTACTTGCAGAAAGTACATTCACTGAATAGTCCCCATAAAGTCAATACTGCCAGGCTTATCATCTGTCCTCATTCTCCACTCAGCCCCCTGGGGACCAGACTTGAAATAAAGGCCACAGCTCCAGGGGCTGAGAGTGGAGGTGCTGGATGGGGCAGAGGAGGCGCTGTAGGCAGGTGGGGGAAATCTGCCAGGCTCAAGCTGCCCAGAGCCTCAGCTTTCCAGAGTGACAAATCCCAAAGCAAACACACATGCCCAGGGGATGAAGGAGGCACCTTTTTATCCCTCAAATCCAGCAGATGTTTCCAGGAGGCTTTTTAAGAAAATTAGAGGATGTCACTTTAAATCTCACCAACAAAAATCTACAAAGGAAACCTTGATTTCCCACCACTGTTTCCTTCCCTCCCCTCCTCCTTCTTTTCCCTCCCTCCCTCCCCTTCTCTCCTCCTCCTCCTCCTTTTGCTCTCTCTCTCTCTCTCTCTTTTGAACCCAGGGTTATTCTATCTCCAAGCTACACCCCCAGCCCTCTTTTATTCTCTTTATTTTGAAACAGATTTCGCTAAGTTGCTGAGGCTGGCCTCAAACCTGCAATCCTTCTGTCTCAGCCTCCCAAGTGCTGGGATTATAGGCATCTGCTACTGAACCTGGCTTCACCTTTGCTTTTTCATAACACACATACTTCTGCACTACCAGGAGCACATCTTTTTAACTAGTTGGGATTTGGCTTCTTTGCAAAGTGTCTGAAATAAACAGGCTACCAGCTGATGATTTCAGACCCATTTCTGAGACAAAAACCGTAGCTGAAGCAGGCTGGCTTCATAAGACCCAACTGGTGTTCTTACGGTTTCTGCAGGGATTCTAGGCTGGTCCAGGTCCTATCAGCCAGCAGTGCCTACCCAAGCTCTCTAGCACAGGCAGCAGAATCTCAGGCTGCCGGGAAATGGGGAGTGGGGGGACGTGGGGTGGGGTAGTGATGAAAACAAGATGGACTTGGCCTGCCTGATGTGTGGCCCTGAAGACCAGTGGCGTCCCAAGCCTTTTCGTAGGGGTTGAAGGTAGGGCAGGGAAAGCAAGGTCAGTTGTCAGCATAAGCTCCTCTCCTAGTACAAGTAGAGCAACTTTCCTTCTGGCAGTGCTGGGGATGCAGCCAGGGTCTCACACATACTAGGCAAGCACTGTAACACGGAGCTGAGCTGCATCCCTAGCTAGAGCAGCTCTTTCACTCTTTGGAGGCCACCTTCTCGGAATGAGGACTAAACTAAACAAAGACCCAGAATTTAAAATCTTTTCTGGGCCCAACTCCTTTTTTGGTGTCTTTCTCTCCCGTTCCCGCAGGTAGGTTCTGTGGTTGCTAACTGAAGCAGCTCTTCTCCACACCTCTCATGTTGACTGTTCTGTGGTGCATGGACCATTGGGCTTCCTTGCGTCTCCACTCCACCTCCACGTTCCAAAATTGCCTTCACGACTTCCCCGGAGCCCAGGACCTCACTATTAGCTCCCCAGTCTCAACTGATCCAACTAGCTTTTGCCGTGGCTCTCAAAGCCCCTGGATAGGACCCTTGCCTAGACTTATCACACTCCCTTTCTGTGGCTCTTGAGCTCCACTTTCCATACCACCACGCCCAGCAGGGCATGGAATTTTAAGTCTTGGTTTGCTTGAATCCAATGATGCCTTTTTTAAAAAAAAATTTATAGCCGGGCATGGTGGCACACGCTTGTAATCCCAGTACTTGGGAGGCTGAGACAGGAGGATCCGGGTTCTTGGCCAGCCTCAGCTACTTAGTGAGGCTCTTTGCAACTTAGTGAGACCCTGATTCAAACTAAAGACTAAAAAATAGGGCTGGGGATGTAGCTCGAAGGTAGAATGCCCCTGAGCTCAATCTCCAGTACTGCAAAAAATAAATAAATAAAATTCCATGCCCTACAAATTCTTTTTTTTTTTTTTTTCTTTTTTGTGGTACTGGGGATTGAAACTGGGGGCAGTCTACCTCCAAGCTACACCCCCAGCCCTATTTTTTTTTTTTTTTTTAAACAAGGTCTCACTAGGTTGATGAGAGTCTCACTACTTGCTGAGGCTGTTCTCAAACCTGTGATCCTCCTTTCTCCCTTTCTCAGCCTCCCAAGTACTGGGATTACAGGTGTGCACCACCACACCTGGCTAGCCCTGTGATATTTCTACTCTACCACAGTTGCTCTTCACAATTCTGACTTTAGAAGACTAGTTCTTTCTTCCTGAAATACATTATGGTTCTTCATGGTAGGCATTTTCTCTTGCTAGAAAGAGCTATAAACCTAACTTTGTGTAATTGATTACAGATGTCTTTTGGTTATTTTTGTCTGGCAGGCTTTATCACTGAGAATTTGTGGATTCCCAAACATATGTGTGCAGACCTCTGGGGTTACTGGGATTAAATTTGAAAAATATTGCACCAACTGCAAGATTAGTATTTTATCAGGTATTTATGAATGTTAGTGGCTGTTATTTCTACTTTAAGTTTTTGAAATAAGTACAAGATATCTCAAGAGATTTAAAAAATTTATTCATCATCTCAAAATGGATTATATATTACAAATTTTGATCAAAATAATATTAAATGTATTTTCAGTAGTACCACAAACTCTAGACCTGAAGATAAAACCAAAGAGTAAAATGGTAAGCACACCCCAAAATCTACTTATGTTTAAAATATCACTTTGTCTAGAAAATTCATATACTTTTTTTTTTCACAGTTTTGAAGTAGAAGGAACACAGAGTGACATAGATTTCCATTTATTAGACATATGAACTATTCCCACTATTTCATGGTCTGAGTAAACCATTAGAAACTATAAAATCTTGTAATTGTTAAAAAAGTGCATGAGATAGTACCTCATTTTTATACAATGAAATACAATACTTCTAATTCTCTTTATATTCCCTTTTCAACCCTTCTGTGAAAAGTATTCTGAGTATGTAGAAGCTTGGCTGGCTAATGGGTTCTTATATAAACTTTATTAGGTGGGGTTCAGGAGTTATGAGGTTTGGGGAAGAATTCTTAGGCTAAAATATCTGAGAGTACAGAAGATATCTCATTAGAAAATTCATACTTGCCTATTTTAAGAATTCTACAAAAGATTACAGTCTTTGAGTTGCTCTGTTTGACTTATAATTATATAAACTATAATTAGGATTTCGGTCTGATGTAGAGCAGCTTAAAATGGCATTATATACTCTGCTGACCCTTGCCTAGCTGGGGCAGAAGCAAATCTGGGAGCAAACAGTGGACATGAGTATTTTCAATTCTCTTTTATCAACAATGACAAAGGCATTCATCAGCATAGACAATTTCCTCTTTCTTGTTTGCTTGCTTCTGGGGACTGAAGCCAGGGCCTCACATATGCTAGGCAAGCATTCTATCACTGATCTCAGTGATAAAAATAAGTATTCCAAATTCTTTCACTCCCCAAATTATGACTTTTAGTGAGGGTTGACCTCTAGCAAAAGTTAGAATATTGAAAACAAGGCCAGGCACGGTCGTGCACACCTGTAGTCCCAGTTCTTGGGAAGCTGAGAGAGGAGGACGGCAAGGTTTTGAAACAAGCCTCAGCAACTTATCCAGACCCTGTTTCTAATAAAAAATAATGTAGGGCTTGGGGTGTGACTCAGAGGTAGAATGCCTCAAGGTTCAATCCCCAGCAGCACTAATACTACCCCCCCCCAAAGAAAACAAAAAACAAAAATAAAAACAAATCTAGGCTGGAGTAGACACGAAATCTATGGAAGTAGAGTGAACTATTTGGGACCAAGGAACTAAGTGGCATATGAGATCATTTAGGAGACAACAGTTTGACCAACAAAATAAAAATACAGTTCTATTTAGAGAAGGAAGAAATGCGGTAATGTCTCTGAATTCATTAACTATACAATTTGACCTATAACGTGTTGACAGAATACATTTTTTCTTAAGTATAATCACTCATTTAAGCTTGTAAGGCAGTACATACCCTGACCTACAATTTCTGTAATCCCATCTGAGTAATAATTAGAAAAGAAACTAGAACTGGAAAATGGTACATTTCTTAAGTACTTACTTAATCTTGCGCCTGAGGCTAAGCACTGTCTCTTTCATTTAATCCTTCTAAAAGCCCTTAAAAGTACTCATCATCTCACCAATTCACACCTGTGGAAATTGAGGCTGAGAGGTTCCTCGCCATAAACACCACATAATGAAGCTGGGATTCAAAATCAGGTCTTACTCAGATGCTTGTGGTCTTTTAATGCCAGCATGCTGCCTTCCTTAAGTGAGATGTTACAGGTGACCTTGCTCAGGTTAATGTCAGAGGAAGCAAGGAGGGAAGAGAAATGGTGACTGACATTTCTT